>BGNK01004111.1:63161-103453 GCA_003297005.1 Symbiodinium sp. clade A Y106
TAAATTACTCTGAAACAACCGAGTAGGGCCCGTTAGGGCTGAGTGGGGCTGGGGAAGGGTTGGGCATGCATTGGGATTCAATAAAATTACTCTAAGACTACGAATTTCTACTAAAGCCTGTGCAAATTGGTCTTACTAGACCTAGCGACAAGGATAGGCCGAGTGGGGCTGCGTGGGGCCGGTTAGGGCCGCGTGGGGCCGAGGTAAGGTTGCGTGGGGCGGAGTGGGGTTGAGTAGGGNAAGGATAGGCCGAGTGGGGCTGCGTGGGGCCGGTTAGGGCCGCGTGGGGCCGAGGTAAGGTTGCGTGGGGCGGAGTGGGGTTGAGTAGGGTTGAGTATTATGGAACTGACGCCCAAGCAAGTCTAGGCCGCGTGGGGCCGGTTAGGGCCGCGTGGGGCCGAGGTAAGGTTGCGTGGGGCGGAATGGGGTTGAGTAGGGTTGAGTATCATGGAGCTGACGCCGAAGCTAGTCTAACTTCTGGGCGCCGCCCCAGCGGGGTCGGCGGATATGAAACTCCTCAACCAGAGCCCTGTATAGTAGTTCATAGGGACCCTTAGGGGCCCATAATTATGACCTAGTAAGGCCTATTTATAAAATTAAGGAAGCAAAGTCCCCTACCCCCCTCCCCCTTACCCACCTAAGGGTCCCTATGAGTAGTTCGTAGTGTTGAGCTCATGGCTTCAGGGTTTGCGGGGGTTGTTGGGTGAAGAGGTGGGCTTCTACGCAAGATATTACTGAATATACGGGCGTTAAGGATTAGAATGGGATTTGTGTTGGTATCTTATACTCTTTGAACCCTAAACCTTTATACATAAGACTCAAAAACTATACCGGGCGTATTGTAAGGGGATACTATCCTAATTATCGCAGGACCAAGTTCAGGGCCTAAGAGCTCTCGGAAAGTTGGGCCCTTATGCCGGAAAAGGTAGGGCTGCCTACGCTCATGGTTGGTTGCTGAGCTCTGGGAAATACTTAAAGGGTCAGCGGACTTGGTATGCAAGTATAGAGTCATCCGAACATCATCAGTATTCTTGTTATGTTAACTGCTTTAACTATGTTGGTGTTGTTACAGTACTAGTTCTATATAGCATTGCCGTTATTGCCCACCTGTTTATTCATTATGCAAAGGTACCGTGCCCTGAGATTCTACAGCCCAGGGCTTGGAATTCAGGGTTCAGGCAATGAACACAACAAAAACAATAGTCTTGACCAGATATCATTAACCAGATGGGTGTTCCAAAGCAAAATACGTCCCTTCAAGGATTTCTTTTGTAACTGGCAAGGATCATAGTAAACAGTAGATTGGGGTTAAGAGGAGCTTGCATTTCCAACATACTCCAGTCTTTCAAGCCGCCTTGGTGTAAAACCATCTCGGCACGGTGAGTTGCTCGGAGAACAGAGCCATATACACGCAAACAAACAGCTCATGCGGCTGGTGCGACTCGAGGAGGATGCCGAGCACGCTACGTGCAGCTGCAGCCTCATTTCACTGCCGCTTTATTTGCAATACTCGTAAAAGCGTTGGGGCGCATGACGTGAATCATCTCCACCCTCAGGGCATCTCAGGATGGCCAAGCCTCTACTTGAAGGGGCAGGGGACTTAGTGGGTTATAATTAGGGTAACTCCATTTAGGGCACTTATAACTCTACTTATAACCTGCCTACTAAGTCCCCTGCCCCTTCAAGTAGGGGTGGCCCGTAGATTGCGCGGGCTCTTAGAAGACGCCGGGCTGGGGGCCTTCGGCCAAGAAGTGAGCCACAAGGCGGCGGCGGTGACCGATGCCGCACACGCCTTCGAGCAGTTTAGCCCACAACCCTTGCAAAACCCACGTTGCATCCCTGATCCTCTAAGCCCTTAACATCCCCTTAACTCTGCAATTACAACAATCCCTAATGCCCTAAACCCACATCGCTAGGCCCCAAACCCCAAAACCACATCCTTAAACCTTAATCCCAAGTCCTTACTTTAAACCCCAAACAACCTACCTTTGAAAAGGACTTACATAAGGAAATCGTAGTAAGGAACCTTGAAAGGGTCGGTTATTCAGGGTTATAAGCCCCAAACCCTAATCAAACCCAAAGCCCTAAACCCTAAACCCCTAAACCCTAAACCCCTAAACCCTAAACCCTAAACCCAAACCCCTGAACCCTAACCCCTAAACCCCTAAACCCCCTAACCCCTAACCCCTAAACCCCTACACCCTAAACCCCCACACTCTAAACCCCAAACCCTAAACCCTATACCCTTTTACCCGTTATGGATCCTTTGAAACGAACCCTTCTAAGCCTGATCAACCCGAGCGAGGTGGAGACGCTGCTTGATCGGAGGGCCAGAGTGGAGAGTCGCTTGGACCGTAGTTTCAGGGTCTTTACTTCCTTCAAGGGGTTTCTTTCAGGGTTGCTGTAGGAATTCCTTTAAGGGTTTAGGTTTTAGGGTTGAGGGTTTGGGGTTTTGGGGGTTTAGGCATGTAGTTAGTTGGCGTTTTGGGATATAGGGTTTAGGGGTATCGGGTGTAGGGATATAGGGTTTAGGGTGTAGGGGTTTAGGTTCAGAGCGTAGAATTTAGGGCTTTTGGGATGTAGGGTTTAGAGTTTAGCGTGTGTGGGTCGTTGATTTTGGGTTTAGTTGAGGGCTTATGGTGTAATTTTGCATGATGCTCCTGCTAATTCAGGCTGTTCGAGTTTCGAGTTCAGTGTCTCAAGCAGGGTCTTCAGTTTTTGGCCTCCCTTTTTCGGCTTCCGGATCCACGGTGCTAAAAGGATGTTATAGGAATCCGCCCATTCTGCCACCGCAACATCCCTAAGGGTAACCTGAGCCCAACCCCAGACCCTGAAACGCCTGAATTTCCTATACTCGAAACCCTGTGTAAATCTTGGAAGCCAGCTTATTCCTCACTACTACACAAGCCGGAATCATTAATAATGCCATTGCTTGGGTTTCCTTCTTATGCAATTGTACGAACATAGGCCCTATTCTAGTTGTAGAGGACCCCGCTTGTACCCGTAAGAGATTACTTCCCTAAGGCCTTTAAGGAAGGAGAGATCTCTAGACCCGCCTTGCCCTAACTTTGGACAGCATGGATCGAGGCAAAGTCTGCCGTGATGAGAAGGACAACTACGACGTCATCCAGGCCGCCGTCTTCAAGGAGCGCTCTCTGGTCGGTTGTCAAAATCGGGGTTTCTTCTTTATGGGTTCCCAACTATAGGGTGCCGCACTAAAAGTAGAATTCTTACAGGGGTCCCCAAAGGGGCCATAATTTTGACAGATACCCACTCTTTTCAGAGTTTACGGCGCGCAGGGCTGATCTGCTTGGGGCTTCGTGGCTTAAGAGTTTCCTAAGCGTTTTGGGCCTGAGCGCTTTATCAGAAACTCTAGTCCTTCGTGAGTGATCGGAACATCCTGCTATCTAGGGCTCTACATTAGGATCCGTCATTTTCCAAACTCTCACCTGCTTAGCCTCACACGAATCTGAATCAAGGTTGTCCAGTGATACACGTTTTCATTGTGTTTGCTATCCTTGATCCTAGTATAATGACTGACCCAACAAGTGTTTCCCAGTGGAATACTGACCAGGCTAGGAATAATTGGTGACAGTTTTTCGGTGCGGTGTGTGGGATGTGAAGAGCTCCCTAAACTCACTGCACCATACCTATATAGTGGTTATACCCCACTCGTTTTTTAGTGTACTTACGTGTAGTACTACTTCCCTATTATAACAGATCCTAAAACTACCCTGAAAGAGGGATAGGGTATGACTTGGGTATTGTAGTTCAGAACCCTACAGCCCCCCCAAACCCCAAAGCCCGCAGCTACAAAGTTCCTAACAACCGAAACCCCAAAGCCCTGAACCCTAGAGTCGCAATCCCAATTCTTGAAGCCCAAAACCCCTAAACCCTAAACCCTAAACCCTAAACCCAAACCCGCCACCCCCTGCCGTTAGGGCCTTTAGGGTCGAGGGGTTTATTGTTTATTTCGAATTCACAAAAAGCTTAAACAGCCGATAGTCCAAAAATCATGCCTCTGCCCCCCCACCCCTACAGCCAAAATGTAGGGTTTAGGGAAAAGCATTCATGAAGAAAACAACTTAAACCCTGAACCCAAAACCTCCTAAACCTCCAAACCTCTAAACCCGAAACCCTATCCCTTAATCCCCTAAACCCCTAAACCCTTAAATCCTAAACCCCTAAGCCCTTAAATCCTAAACCCCTAAACCCTACATCCTAAACCTTTTCCTTTATAGCGCCCTTCTGGCTCCCTTTAACGGAACCCTTATGGTTCTCTTTTGAAACCCTAAACAACTTTAAACGCCGACTTCCCAAAAGGAGGGGCGCGGCGGATCCAATGAGTCGCTTGGCGATGGAATTCCCCCCCCTGCTGCCATCCTAGAGGCTCATAATGTAGGGGATCCACAGGGGTTAGGGTTCCTTTAAAGGGATCCATAAGGGTCCTAAGAGGGTTTAGGTTTAGAGGCTCATAATGTAGGAAGAGGGGGTTTAGTGGTTTAGGGTTTAGGGTTTAATGGAGGAACCTGATTAAGAAACCCTGGGCCTATAACCCCAAAATAGTAGGATTCATATAAGGAACCCTAATAAAGGCCCAAGGTTTCTTAATCAGGTTCCTACATTAACCTAACCCTCGTTTTTAGTATGAACCCTAACTTAGGGGTTTGGGGTTTAGGGATAATAAGGCTTGGGGGTTCAGGGTTTACGGGTTTAGGGTACCTGCTTTTCAAGATAACAGATCCTAACCACAAAACTAGGTAATGTCAAAAAGGGGTAGGGTTTAGGAGTTTTCTAGCAAACAAAGAGGTACATTAGTTTGGGGTCTTTAAAATGCGGATCCTACTATTTAGGGCAAATTTCTATATTGGGTCCCCTATTTTCGGAAACTCCCATGCGGGCTTTCAAAGTTTACGGGTTTAGAGGTGTAAGGGGTTTAGGGTTCAGGGATTCAGGGTTTAGAGGTTTGGGGGGTTTAGGGGTTAAGGGTTTAGGGAAGAGTAATTTGCAGGGTTTTGAGCATTTACAATCTATACTATATACAATTGCTCGCAGGTTATAGGGCATATATAGGTTTCTGCAAGGTTTTTGGTTTACCCGTGCATCCCAGAACCTCTTGCTTGAAGTGCTTGACCCAGCAATTCTTGGGTCACGACCTACTGTTCTGTAGGATTACAGAAAGGTCAAACCTAAGGGCGCATTTACCTAAGTAGTAGCAGCTTAAAGGGGTTGTTACATGGGCACTTTTAAGACCAATCTATCTATCTGAATCTATCTATATATACATATATATATATATACTATGTAGGTACCCCGACGCTAAGGGCACAAAATTCAAACTGAGGCCCTGAGCGCCAAACCCTAAATCCTGAACCCCAAACCCTAAACCCCAATCAGCCCTGAGCCGTCCTGGCGGACCTTTCCCTCTGTTCCGCACAAAGCCTACAACAACAAAGCAACGCGACCGCATACAGCCTAAACAGAGCGCTCGTTGAACATGCTTAAATTCCGAAACCCCAAACCTGCCCTAAACCCTAAACCCCCTAAACCGTAATCCCTAAATCCCTAAACCCTAAACCCTAAATCCCTAAATCCTAAAGACGAAGCCCTAATGGCCCAAATCCCGAACCCTCAACAGAAAGCTCAGAAAGGCCCTAAGCTCTCAACCCTAAGCCCTCAAAGCTCAAAAACCCGAAACCCAAATCCCTAAGATCCAAAACCCTAAACCCCAACCCTAAACCCTAAACCCTAAACCTAACTTAAAAAACCCTAAACCCCAAGCATTAAAGCCCTGAACTCTGAGATGCTCCAGCCCTCCTTGCGCCTCGGAGGGTTCCGCTTCATCCCAAATCCGTCTGGAGCTCCACCTAAACCCTAAGCCCGGTTTAGGGTCTAGTCTAAGGTTTCAGGGTTTAGGGTTTAGGGATTTAGGGCTTAAGGTTCAGGGTTTAAAGTTTAGGGCTTTCAGGGTTTTAGGTTTTTCAGGGTTTCAGGGTGTAAGATTTAAGGCTTAGGGTTTAGGGCTCCATGTGGAGACGACCTAACGAGGCCCCTTGGGCAAGCAAAAGCCCCGACTCATCTTGATTGCGGGCGACGCAGGCTGCGTCACACATCTCTTCGACGCCGGTGTCCTGGAGGACTTGATCTTTTCCGACCCTCTCCTCGAAGAGCGGTCGATCAAGCACGCAACGCCCGAGGAGCTGGCAGCCAGAGTCGGAGCACGAATGAGGAGCTTTGATTATATGGTCTCGATGGACTTCGGGTCCTTCGACGGCTCATGTACCAAAGATACGTGATGTCATCGAGAATGGGATCATCGTTTCCGTCCTCGAGAAAGCTCACTGCTTCGGCGAGGGCGATGACCGAGAGGATCAAGACGGAGTGTAAAATTCAGCCCGGGCACACAAAGGCAGTGACGGCCATCATCCGCGACATGATTCGCGAGTCCGGAGACAGAGGCACATCTGTCCTCAACTACTTGACCAATCTGACGCTACTGGCCGTTCTCATGGAAGACAACAATTAGGGGTTACACCTGGAACTATGGGTTCAGGGCATCCTGTCTCCCAACGTTTGGGGCTACAGGTAGGGTTTTTTCAGGACACGTACCATGAAACAAGCTCTCCAAAACAAGGTGCTACATTCTGATTCTAGGGTCTACCCAAACCTACTAAACCCTACTTTGCTTGTAGGGTCCCTATGAATTCCATGTCAGGGTTTCTAACAAGAAGTGGGCTTTCGTAGGTTAAGGTACCCTATAAGGGTCCAAAAGACCAAACAATTATGTACTTGGCTCTAGGATGGTAGTTTTGTAGGTCAGTATTTGGAAGATGACATGATTATTATGTGCCTGGACCCTATAAACCCCAAACCTCTAAACCTTAAACCGTAGGCAGACTTACGTCCGACTCCCTGCTCTGCCGAGTATCATCACTTTCCTCTGCAGCCGTGGGGCCAACATCGACTCGGAGAATGCGAACGGCTACTCCTGTGCCTGGCCTGGGCTGAGTAACCAGTGCACATGGGTTTAGGGCTTAGGGTGTCTAGGGTTTAGAGTTTAGGGTTTAGGCTGCCGTATCTCACCTGTTGGCCTTGAGTGTCAACTCTAAACAATATTTTATTCGTGGGCTCCTAGCCCAAGGATCCAAGCGTCTGTACATTAATGTACTAACCTGAAAACTGTTAGCGCAATCAGCTGGACCATCAGGCTGTTAACTCGGCTGTTGACTGGCTTTGCGAAGCAGATTCACGGGCTTGGGCATAGGAACGTCACAGGTGCAGGGTTTCAGGACAATCGCGAAAGGCCAACAACGTACAACATGAGTTACACCCTGTGTTAACGTGCTTGGCATTTGGCACCCGGACGGTATTCGGGATCAGGTTTTCGGCTGGTCTTGGGCTGATGGAGATCTGGGTTTGCGGTTTCAGGCCCTAAGCCGAGTAGTAGAGTAGGTAACCTTTAACCTTCTTGGGGGTACTCGAACCCCCCATATTACCCAATACACTTCCAAAGGTGGAATCTCTAATACCCCAGGACCCCAGGATACTGGACAAGTACGTAAACCCTATTCGGAGAGACTAGGGTCTGGGTCGTAGAACCAATTCTGAAGTAACTGGGCTCCATGCAAGCATGCGAATACCTGTTGGGAGGGAGACGAAGAACCCTAAATTTTGAATCCCAGGCTCCCAAAGCTCGGAACTCTAACCTAAGCTCCCGACCCCAAACCTTAACACCCTAAACCCTACATGATTAAACAAACCCTTAAACCCTACTTGGAGGTTCATGGGTAGTTATAAGTGGGGTTATAAGTCCCCTAGTTACCTAACTTGTAAACCCACTTTTTGCTACCCACGAACCTCCAAGTCCCAAACCACTAAACCCCTAAACCCCAAACCCCAAACCCTATACCCTTTTTTTAGAACCCTTAAGGAATCCTTTTTCCCGGGAGATCGAAGGCCCGACTCTTCCATACTTGAAGGTTCATGGGGAGCTATAAGTGGGGTCATGGGGGCTAGGGTTTAGGGTTATAGGGTTTAGGGATTTAGGATTTAGGGTTAGAGGGTTTAGGGTTTTAGGGTTTAGGGTTATAGGGTCTAGGGTTTAGGGGATATAAGTAATAGGTAACTATATCGGTTTAGGGTTTAGGGTATATAGTTAGAACCTATACTAGGGGACTAACCCCACTTATAACTACCCATGAAGCTTCAAGTAGACCTAAACCCTATACCCTTATAGAATCCCTATAGATCCCTTTAAAGGGACCCTTCAAGGGACCCTTATAACTACCCGTGAACCCTCCAAGTAGCAGGCTTGCACTTGGCCTTCCAGACCGGCAACATGGCCACTATCCGGGCAGTGCGGCATGCGAGGAGATGTGGGAGTTTCCGAAAATTAGGGGTACTTTAGGGTTCCTTTAAAGGGTTACTATAGGGGTACTATAAGGGTTCCTTTAAAGGGCTCTATAAGGGTTTAGAGTTTCCGACAATTAGGGGTACCTTATTTCGGGGTCCTTATAATAAGGATCCTAGTATTTAGGATACTATATCAGGGTCCCCTATTTTCGGAAACTCCCATGTGTGTTGACGGCTTTGGGGTTCAGGCTGTTTCGTTGGGTTTAGGTGTATAGGTCTTCGGCTTCGGCGGGTGAGGGCTTTGGGTTTAGGGTTTTGGGTCTTAAAGTCTTAGGGTTCAGATCATGCTGCAAGCATGATGGTGAGGATGTGATCATGCTGATGAGGCTGAGCATGCCGATGATAACACCAATCATCATAACGATGGTTGGCGGCCATCTTCACTATCGTCAGACTGCTATTGTCAACATCATCGCCATCATCCAAACAGCATTATGAACAGCGACAAGAACACTGACACGGTCGCTGCTCGTCATCGTCTTCTATCATTACCTACATTCTCATCAGATGAACTATTTCGCACTACTACTTTTGCACTACTAACTACTGTTTACTTAGACTTCAATGCCGACGTATTCTTCTATGTCCACCCCTACTCCTACTGCTCCTGCTACCGCTGCTTCTCCTGCTGCTGTTGTTACCCTTACCGCTCCTGCTGCTGCTGATGCTCCTGCTCCTGCTCCTGCTGCTGCTGCTGCTGCTGCTCATGTTGCCGCTACTGCTCCTCTACTGCCACTGCACTGAAACTGTGGAGTTAAAGCCGCCACATTGTCTTTGGTGATGCCTGCAGGGAAGGATGCAAGCTCCCGCACAACCTCGTACCTAGTTACTTCAAACCTAAAGTTTTGAATGGAAATCAAAGACTGAGTCTAAGGCCCTAAAGGTCCGGAGCCCCCTCAACCGCAACTGCTGGTACTTGGCCCGTTTTGAACACAACGACCTATGAGCCCCTATACACCCTAAGCCTTGTTTGCAGGAAGATGAGAAGGATGAGAAGTTTGGATGACGCCGACGAGAACTGTGAGCCAGAGGCTGGAACTACATGTTAGCCCTCTTAGCGTACCCTAAACCCTAAACCCAATTGCAGAGTGTAGGGTTGAAGGCAAGTTAAGACAGTATTAACTGATGTTTAGGGTGTCGGGCATCATTTCAGTACTCAGATAGGAAGTTGACAGCTAGGCCGAAATCAAGCAGCTTGCTATATGAACCTACCAATGTACTTACTCCATTCCCCATGACACCTTATTACTCGGGAGACCCGTTAAAGGGGACCTTGCTTAACCCTACTTCTGGTTCTCTTAACATCTATATCCCCAAGGGCCCCCCTTAGGCTCTACTCCTAACTCCTAGAGACGCACAGGAAGGCCCCTTCAACCCTCTTAGAACCCTTATGGATCCCCTTAAAGGAACCCTACACCCTAAACCCTATAGATCCCTTTTAAGGAACCCGACGACCCCTTTAAAGGAACCCCAAAACAAGTCCCCATAACTCCTAGAGACTCCGCCAGGAAGGCGAGGTCGATTTCGACGCCAAAGAGCATAAGGCGACGCCTCTGGAGCTTGGCATTCAGCCGCCTCCTCAGGGAACCCGGGGTTCAGGGCTTAGGGGTTTAGGGTTTAGGGCAACTCAGAAGGAGGCTCCTTTAAAGAGATCTTTGAGGGTTTAGTGCTAAGGGGTTTAGGGTTTATAGCGTTTTGGGCTTAGGGTTTAGGGTTTATAGGGTTCAGGGCTTAGGGATAGGGTTTAGGGTTCAGGGCTTAGGGTTTACAGTGTTTAGGGTTTACAGGGTTTAGGGTTTAGGGGAATAATGTGTTTTTCAGAGTTGAGTAGGGGTGGGGGGGGGGGTGGTGGGCTGGTTAGGGCTTTGGGGAGGGTTTGGAGATTGTGCACTCATAATGAATCGAGTATGGTCTTGGGGTAGATGGTGGGTTGGTTAGGGCTTTGGGGAGGGTTTTGGGATTGTGCACTCAGAATGAATCGAGTTTGGTCTTGGGGTAGATATAATAGTATACTTCATTTCGGGGTTGAGGGTGGGAGTGGGGTTCATAGTTTTAAGGTTGAGTGTTTAGGATTGCTTCTAGGTCCCCAGTGCTACCCCTTTGCCGTTTATTTTGGAGGTCCCTGTGTCAAAGATTAGTAGGCAGCAGGGTGCCGTTGTTATCAAGGGGATACTGGGAATATAAGGCTTGTTCCGGTAGAGTTTTGGGGTTTAAAGGGTTGAGGTTTTCAGGGTTTCGCAGGCCCAGGCTCAGAGGGTTTATTGGTTTAGGGTTGTTGGTTCTTATGGCTTTTCTGTTCATAGGGTTTAGGGCTAACGCGGGCGGAGCTGCGGCTTTCTTTCTGTAGTTTCGCTGGTTTGCGGGAGTCTGTTCGAGCTGGGCGGCTCAGGGTTTCCTAGTAGTAGACTTACTAGACGTAGTAGTAGGTAACCTTTAACCTTTTGGGGGTAGTATAATCCCTATATGATCCTTATATTATGAAAAAGGTTAACCTTATAGTCCCCATGATACCCGACAAGTAGGGTTAGAAGTCTTGGTGCTTAGTTTTGCAGGGCTTAGGGTTGGGAGGCCTTTATTCCCAATTAGTCCGACAGACCCTAGAACTTCCCCCCCCTTCTCAAACGCAATTGACTGAAGCCCGGCCATCAATCTTGATTGCCTTAATCCTGACAAACCTTCGCCTCGACACCCAAAATCTTCGCATTGACCGGCTTTCAGTTTAGATTCTGCAGAGCCACGGTTTAGGGTTTAGGTTTCAGGGGTTTAGGGTTTAGGGGTTTAGGGATAGAATCCTGCATCATTTGAAACTACGAGAAGTGTGGTAACTACTCGCCGTGTGCGACCCTGAACACCAAGCCCCCAAGCCCTGAACCTTGGAGCCTTTAGGGTCTAGGGTTTAGGTTGGATGCCGTCTAGTGATGTAGTTGTTGGCTAGTATTTGTATCAGGCAGCAAAACTCCGATCTTGGTTCCCATCTGGCCTAAACCTTGGATCCTAGATGCAAACTCCAAAGACACCAAAGCCATACACGCCCAAAGCGCCACACCCTGGCCTCTACAGGGGAGTATCGCACATTATGCTATTCACCTGTCGGATAGTGCCACACCTAAACCCCCAACACTCTTCACCCTCAACCCTAAACCCAGACCCCAACACGGAACCCTAAGCTCTGAATCGAACAGAAATCCTAAACTCTCATCTTGCAAGGTGGGGCAAGATGAACAAGGACCCGCGTGCGGGCTTCAGGGCTTTCGGGGTCGACGTTGCCGTCTTGGTACTGTAGGCTGTACATGTGCACTGAGAGAGAGACAGAGAGATAGAGAGAGAGAGAGAGAGAAAGAGGGACAGAGAGACAGAGAGACAGAAAGACAGAGAGAGACGCTAGACCCCAAGCAAATGGTTCCTGAAGCCACCACCAGATTAAGCGAAAGGTCTTGATACATCTGGATCATCCCCTGGCAACAAGGCCTCAACCAAAACCCTGCAAAGGTTGGCTTCCGGGTTTGGTGCGAACTTGAGGTCCTAAGCCCATCAACCCTAAATAGTATTAGGGAGACCCCTCAAAAGGGAACCCTTCTTAACCCTACTTCTGGCTCTCTAAAAAGGACCTTATCGAGAGGGTCTATATTTGCAAGGGGCCCCCTACTCCTAACGCTTAATCAAGACAGCCCTAGACCCTCAGCCCGCACCAAACAAAGAATGCCTTCAAACTGCCAAACTATTTTCCACCGGCACCTCAAAGAAGATCGCTTAGGCCTGAACCTTTTCAGCCTACAAGAAGATCGCTTTGCCCTAAACCCCTTGAGACTGGCTTTCCCCCCGCAATATCTCACTAGCTGAGTAGATAACCTTTAACCTTTTGGGGTTTATATAATCCTACTGTAATTCAAAAGGTTAACCTTTCTTGGGCTAGGGTACTCAGCACCTTAGATATCCAGAAAGAAACACTCCAGGAAGCTTTGGCCAAGGCGGCCCCTCCACACATCAGCAGCCTCAAGGCTCCTCCTTAACCTACCAAACCCTACTTTTTTGTAGGCTCTTATTAGAAACCCTAATATGGAATTTATAGGGACCCTACATTTTTGTAGGTTTTGGTAGGTTAAGGCTTCTAAAATGAAGCCTAAAACCCAAAATTAGGGTTTAAGATGTAGGGTTTAGGGTTCAACATTTAGGGTTTAGGGTTTAGGGGTTTAGGGTTTAGGGTTCAACGTTTAGGTTTAAGGTTTAGCTAAAGCTTACCTGGACCCGAGGAAACCTGGCCTTTTGAGGTTCCGTAATATGATTTCCTTATACAAGTCCTTCAAAAGGTAGGTTGTTTGGGGTCAAGGTAAATCCTAAACCCTACCAGGACCCCCAAGTGCCCCTGAATGGAGCGATTATGGTCCTTTATAGCGGGTATTTAGTATTAGGGGGTCTGGGTAATCCCTAAACCCTACTTAATGTTGTCTTGTTGTTTACTTTTGGGCTTGTTTGCTTAGATCCCCGATACCCAACTGTTAGACTTTTTAGGTACCTATGGTTTAGTAGGAACCGGAAAGTTTAACCTTTCATTTCTGTGGCTTATTGGGGAAGTAAGTTTGTGTTTGTTGGAGAAGGGCGTTTCTGGGCTTCTGTGAGGCTGCCCTTCTTTGGTGTTGGTTGGGTAAGTCCCGAAGTACCGAATAGTTATACTTTGGTTCAGGAAGGTGATGAGTGTTCAAATGTCAGCATGTAGGAGGGTATATGTTTATGGGTAGTTGTCAAAATTAGGGTCCCTTTTAGGGTACCCTAAATAATAGGTGCCGTACTATACTAGGGACCCAACAAGGGACCATAATTTTGACACCCACCCTTATATGTGATGATTTGGTACGTCGACCCTGGGGGCTACAGTAGCAGTTTAGGGTTTAGGGGTTTAGGGTTTTAGGGGTTTAGGGTTTAGGGGTTTAGGGTTTAGGGGTTTAGGGTTTAGGGGTTTAGGGTTTAGGGGTGTGGGTGCGATGGGCCTGGCGTTCCTTGATCAAGGTTAGAATAGGGTTCCTCAAGGTTCTTTAACATAACAATAGTAGACTATTCCCCCGAGCCCTATTCGTCCCTATATTAGGGTTAGGGCTCTACGGCTTGTCTTTCTTTATATCACTCAGAATCTATGGTTGAAGCTTCGCTTGTTCGATTTGGCTTATGGGGTTTGTCATCGCGTGTTCCGCAGGAGCTGTACCGTGTTTTACTTGTTAGTATGCAAACCCTGGCGACTCTTTTCGGTCACATGGCGTTGTAGTTCAAAGGCGCTGTAGGGCTTTAGAAGGTCTAGAGAACGCGGTATTGATACATGGGGGTTGATCAAAATTATGGCCCCCTATGGTACCCTAAACTATAAGGAATATGTACTAATATACAGACCCCAAAAGGGCCCACAATTTTGATCAACCCCCCACATACAGGCATATGTGCTTAACGTCGAAACCCTACAGTGCGAACCTGGGGCTCCCGATGTATTTCAATAAAAGGGAAAAGCCCTAACCCCAAGGGTCCAAAGGACCCGATAATTAGGTACTCGATTTTAGGATAGTAGTTATGTAGGTTAGGATTTTGGAGAGTATATGATTATTAGGTACTTGGACCCTTGGGGTAAAGCTAAAAGCTAAAAGCCTCATGGCCCCAAGGCCAGTCATGCACTTCGCATAATATTCGCTCTAACCCTGCTGTCATTTTGTATCAACGTAGTCTGTATGCAACAGCAAAAATCCCCTGCATAATCCAGAATACATTCTAAGCCACATCAGTATGAAACCTCTGCAGTTTGATCATTGTTTCTGAACTGAGGGTTTTTGCATGCTCTCGGCAAGGAAAAGAACTTAAAAGTCTGTTTCTAAACCCGCCTTATGCAGTCCCTTGACCCAAGCTCTAAACCCGAATCCTTGAACCTTCCCACTTCGGAGAGGTCTTCATCCACAGGGCGCCAGACTTCCGGCTGCACCAAGACTTCAACCCTACCTAGAGGGTCACACCTTACCTTCATTTTAGGGTACCTCGTATTATGGCTAGGATCTGTGATACAGACAAGTAGCTACCCTAAACGGAGTGGTAGGGAATGACACTTTAGGTAGCGATATCTTCTCGTAGGTCGAAGTGGGCTGCCATCACCATCATAATCATCATCTTCGTCAGCGGTGGTGTTGGTGATGGTTGTGGTAGTGGTGGCCGTGCTACTCGTAGCAGCAGTAGTTGTTGTCGTCGAAGCAGTCGTAATGGTAGTGGTAGTGGAAGTGGTAGTCGTAGAAGTAGAAATATAACCCAGAGGGTCCATATACACTACTATTATGGAATTAGGCCCCTAAAACCATAATGGGGATGGTCGTTTAGGGGCTAATTCCATAATAGTAGTGTATATGGACCCTCTGGGTAAGTAGTGGTAGTCGTCGTAGTCGTAGGCACGGGACCCGGGACCTCTGAAACTAATCTTAGATAGCCATTGGGGGAACTTTAAACTTTTTGGCCTTATTTATTTGGTCTATCTTAGAAAGTTTAAACTTTTTTGGCCCCGGTTATTGAAGAAGAGAGTAATAGTGTCGCCAGTGTTTGCGGCTATCGAGATTAAGGGTCCCGCTTTTTGAGGGCACTTCGACACAGGATCCCACTAGTCGGAGTCTGTATTAGGGTCTCTATCTTGTGAAGCTCCCATGTTGGGACTGGGATCGCTGCAGGGATTTGGTGTTATTTCGGGTTTGGGCTCAGGTCGACGATTAGGCTTTCTCTAACAGTCCAGCCTCTAGAGAGTCTTTGGAGATTAGCCTTGATTTTGGGATCAGGTTTGGGGTTTGGGGGGTTTAGGGTTTTCGTTTTTTTTGTTTAGTCTTTTGGGTTTAGGGTGGCGGAGTTTAGTGTTGAGGGTCTAGGTTTTGGGTTATGGTGCGTAGGGTTAAGACTCGTGCCCCAAACCTCAAAATGCAAAGGAGTGCATCCCAATGTTCATGAGCCGGCTCCGCGACACGAGACGTATGGGCTGCCGCAACGAGGACGGAGGGAAGGGCGACTAAGTTTTTCACTGCCTACATAGCATATACTTGGACCATTGGAGCTACAAAAGTCGACGTACAGTACGGTTAGAGGTACCCGCAGTGTTCTTTCGCTGGGTTCTGGTAAAACTTTGAAGGATCGTTTATTCAACGTGCCTGACAAGAAATGCAGACCCTTTTTTGGACTGCACGTGTTGTGGTTCTGATCGCACCACGGACATGGACAGCAACCCCAAGGAGCAAAACGCAGGAGGGAAGCTGCCGTTTTGACTGCATTGCATCTGATATCCCCTAGGCCCTAAATCCTGAGCCCCTGAACCCTAAACCCTCATAACCAACGCTTTTACCCCCAAAAGTGAAGTCGAATCTGGAGGAGCTTTCCAAGAGGCTTGCAGACAAGCTCACTCACAAGGACGACGTGCAGGGTTTGAGGTTTGTAAACCTAGTAGCACCAAGCCACAGAAAACGGTAGGTTCTGATCCCATACACGTATAGCAGGAAGTATAACGCTGCACAACCCCGACATTAGGAGGGTGTTGGATCCACAGGAAGTTTGAAACGACCTTTACTTCACAGCGTTTGGGGTTTAAAGCACTACGATGGGGTTTCCCAGCGAGTTCAGTGTAGGCTTCCGGATTAGCCCATTCGCTGAGATTTTGTCACGGATTTTAGCATCGGTGCTTGCAATGGCTTCAGAAAGTCTTGTCGGCGTTTCAGAACTTGAAGCGCAAGGTGCGGCTTTGTAGAGTCTACAATCGGGCTTCAGAGCCCAACAGTTTGGGGAGGTTTCAGTATAGCTGCTTTTTTTGCATGGTTTTGAGCTATGGGTTGAACCAAAATACCGGGCCTGCGCCGAAAAATGCCTACCCGACACGAGCAAAGCCTTACGAAATCTGTATAAATAAAGTCTCTATTAAGTCACACCTTAACCCGGAATAACCTACCTTTTTAAGGACTTATATATGGAAATCATAATAAGGAACCCTAGAAAGGTAGGTTATTCAGGGTTAAGGCAAGACTCCTTGAGCCCCATTAAGGAGTCATACAGAATCTTTATTGACCCTGAGACCCTACTTGGAGGTTCATGGGTAGTTATAAGTGGGGTTATAAGTCCCCTAATATGGCTTATAAAAACAGTTACCTTGCTTACAACCCCACGTATAAATTGTATAAATCCCCATGAACCTCCAAGTAGAACCCAAACTACTACTAGGTTCCCCAGTAGTACCCTTTTACCCTTTTTCTTTTTGGGTTCCCTTATTAAAACCGAATAGTAGGAAAAGGGTACCCTTATTATTAAGGGGCTACTGGGGAACCTAGACTAAGACTCAGGACCCAAGACCCGCATGAAGTCGGTATATCCGCAGGACATTGCACGCCTCTTGCGCGACTATCCCGAGGCCTACACGGACATGGCTTTACTATAGGGGCCTTAAATCCCTAAGGGTCCATGTACCCATATGGCATATATACTTTGGGCCCAATGTACCTATATAGGGAGTACGTTAAGGCCAATGTATATACTATATTGGTACATGGACCCTTGGGCCCTTGGGGAATATTTCCTACACTATTTTGTGAGTTCCTTATTATAAATATAGTAGAATGGGCCCCCAAACCCCATTCTAATTATTAAGGCCCCTGTAGTAGGCCCTTGAGGCCTAGGGTTGAAAAGGGTGGGTAGGTCTTGAATTTCAGGTTTTAGGGCTCTGGGGGTTTAGGGCCCGGAGCCTTAGGGTCTTGTGGTCTTTGGCTTTCGGGTATAGTGCTCTAGTGTCTGGGCCTGGTAAGTAGGTTATAAGAGTGATAGGTGCCCTCTTTATTGGGTTAGTTCCCAAAACTCTCAAGCCTGCTTGGAGGTTCAGGCCACGAGACCGTGAGAAGATGAGTTCTGGGCATTCTGATTGGGTTGTCCTGCTTGACGCATGCTCATCCCTTACTACCCTACACCCTAGACTAAAAAACCCATGATCCTAGACGAAAGCTCTAACAGCTAGGCCACTTTAACTCCACCCTACCTCCAAGCTTCCAGTATGAACTGCGCTGACCCCTAAACCCTTGAACCCCAAACCCTAATCCCTGCAACCTTAAAACCCAAACTACATTCTACAAGGCTAGGTGCCACCTGATTGACGTCTGTCATCTTTGCCACAATTGAAAATGTTTCGTAGGCGTTGATGGAGTCGTCTTCAACGGCTTGATCATTTCAGGCGTTCTAAGTGAGCAAAGAGCCTAGTATCGGCGGCGGAATAAATAGTGGCAGCATCCTTCCTTCCGTTATGTCTGTATATCTCTTATATATATATATATATATATACGGTAAACCCCCTAAAGTTGGAAACCGGATTAAGGCCAAATACTGTTGATGGTCAAAATCCTGCATTACCCATTATAAGGAATATACCATAATTCCCATAGTTTAGGGTCCTTAGGGTCATGCAGGATTTTGTCCATCAACCGTAGTGCTGGGATTCCCTATACATTACTCTTAAGGATGGGGGCTATTGGGTTTCCAACTTTTGGGCTTCTACCGTATATGTATATGTATATATATATATATATATATATATACACACATATACTATAGCAAAACATACCCCAAAACCCTGTTGCAATTGTTATATGACCCTGCATTATGGAGGGTCAGTCGTACATGGTGGTCTCTAGTTGGCAAGCCAGCACCGAATAAGGATCCACGGTTCAGGGTTCACGAGTGCTTGTTTCCGAATTCACCGCCCTCATGGTGCGGAGATCACGAAAGGAAGCGTTCATATTTGCAGTATTGCGAGTATCGAGCAGGAGGTGACACAAGATAGGTCACCAGGCTGTCGATGCAAACGTCAGACCGAGTGCGAAATTTGTCGAAGATCAGGACCAACGCCGGACGACATCAACGACTGGATAGCCTGCCAGCTCTTGCCGGAGCACAGCCAGCTGCTGCAGCTTCTGGTGCACAGGCACCTGCTGCAGCTTCAAGTGAGGTGCAGCTGCCGCCGGGCACTGTTCCGCCCGGGGGCGTGCAGCAAGCGCACGAGCGACAGCTGCAGCTTCAGGGGCAGCAACAACAACAGGCGGCACCCGCTCAGGAGCATCGCAAGAGCAGACTTCCGTGAACCGCTGTTGCAAAAGCCTTGCAGATTTTTGGAATTAACCATTATAAGGCATTATAAGGACCCTTCGGGGGGTGGGGGGACGGAGGTAGCGGACTATACTTGTTAAATAGGCCTTATTAGGTCCTTATTATTAATCAATTTACGCAGAAGACCTTTTCATAGGACCAGGGCTCAAGCTGCTAAACACACACCCATAAGTTCAGCACCCTGAGCTCCGAAACCCCAAAGGAAACCCCTAGAAAACCAGAACCCTAAGGGTCCATGTACTCATATAGCATATACTTTGGCCCCAAAGTACTTAAATAGGGACTGCATTAAGGCCAATGTGTATACTATTTGGCTACATGGACCCTTAGGGAAACCCTGAACCATCCAAAACCCCGATAGCCCTAAAGCCTAAATCCCCGAGGTGCGAAGCCTTAAACACAATCACCCTTCTTAGCTAGTGAACGGGGGAACTTTATAGTTTTTGGCCTTATATATTAGCTCTGTCTTAGAAAGTTTGAACTTTTGGGGGCCCGGTTGTTGAAGAAGAGAGTCTGAATGAATCTTCATGATAAAAAGTGATGAATTGGTATCTCTGGTCAGTCATATAGCCTAGGGCACTTTCCGCAGTTTCAGCGGTATTTGACTGTCTGGGAGGAACCCTTACTCCTAGGTCTTTAAACCCCGCACTACTAAACTCTAAACCTTACCCTTATACCTAAAGACGCCATTTGAGGCCGCTGTGGCGCTGCTCAACGGCGTCACTGCGAAGCCCATCGTGACAAGCGAAGGACGGGAGGTTAGGGTTCAGGGCTTTAAGCCCAGAGGGTCCATATACACTACCTATGGAATTAGGCACCAAAAAACCATCCCTATTTTGGTTTTGGGGACCTAATTCCATAATGGTAGTGTATGTGGGACCCTTTGGGAGATTTAGGACGAGCGAAGGACAGGAGCAGCATTTACTGAGTTTAGTGGGTTTTGGGGGATTGCTACCAGGTAGCTTGCGGCTGCTATAAGGGCGAACCATGATAGTTCATGGTGTTCGGGGTTTTCGCGGGTTTCGCTTCCTAAAGGGCTTACTGTCGGGTTCTATACAGGCTACGATAAGGCCTGCTATGTGGGTTTACAGTACGGTTTACGGCTTTGTGGGTTTAGGGCTTTGAGTGTCTAGGGGAGTTTTAGGGTACGGTCGGCAACAAGATCTAATGCTTTAATCTTTTAAATGTTGTTTAGATACGGCCGTGCGTATCCTGATCAACATGCTCATGTGCATGTATAATGTATATAACTATCTTTTCAAAGTTCGCATAAACCACTTTTTCTTCCACAGTTGAACGAACAGTAGATGCATACACAAAGTCATTGCAATAAACTTAGCGCGATTTGTAAGCGTAGCGATTTGTTTAGACTGTTTAGATATCTCCTACAGTAATCCCCATAAATTTGGAAATCGGATTACGGCCAAATAGTGCTGGGATTCCCTACATACATGACTCTCAAGGATTGAGGCTATTGGGTTTCCAACTTTTGGGCTTCTACTGTAAAGCCTTAAGCCCTAAACGTTAAACCCTAAAAACTAAACAAAACCCTAAACCCTAAACCCTGAACCCTCTTAGAACCCTTATGGATCCCTGTACAGGAACCCTAAACCCTACAATTTGGCCCAGAAGGGCCCCAGCAAAGCCACTCCTGACAGGTTGGCATCCGCTGCCGAGCCGAGCTTCTTGGCTGTGTTGTTTTTTTTGGGGGTCTGGGTTTAGGGTTTTAGGGTTTAGGGGGGTAGGGTTTAGGGTTTGGGGTCTAGCGTTGACGGATAGGAATTGCTGACTAGTAGGGTTTCAGGTTGAGGGTTTTTACTCAGGCCGTATATCATTCCAAAAAAGAGCCACGCCCCACGCAAGCTGCGCTTCCGTGCCGAGAGTTATCCATTGCTTCTTGGTGACCGTCTGTTAACTTTTCCAGGTATGTACACACAGTAGCCCATTTTGCACACGTGCGCGTAGGTGTGCATATGGAACTTTGCGCCCATGCATGTATGCTCGAGGGGGAGAGAGAGAGAGAGAGAGAGAGAATATGATATGTACTGCCAAGCTCCAAGCAAAGACCTGCACGCACGGACGCACTCTGTGCATGTGTGTGTAGTTCGTTACTCTGTGCACGTGTGTGTAGTTCGTCTAAGCACAGCTGTCCAGACAAAGACTTTGGCGCTCTTGCTACTCTTTTTGCATCTGAAGTCCCGAATCCTGAACACTAATGTATGTACCTGATTAAGAAACCCTAGCCCTATAACCCCCAAATAGTAGGATTCATAGGGAGCCTAATAAAAGGCCCAAGGTTTCTTAATCAGGTTCCTACATTATTATAGTGCCCTTATATAGATCCCTTATAGTAACCCTTATATATAGACCCCTTTATAGGAACCCTAATAAAGGCCCAAGGTTTCTTAATCAGGTTCCTACATTAAACCTTAAACCCAGAAGCGTCAACCCATTGCCCCAGGCTGCCAAGCCTAAAGTTACACCCTAAGTCCTAAATCCCAATCCCTGGTCTGCCCGTCCCTCAACCAGAGTGGTAGCCTGGAGGCTGAAGCTAAAAAGGCATGAGGGTTCAAAAAACCAATCCCTTTTTATAGATCCTATCTCTTGGCCCCCTTTGCTGCAGGCTTTGAGTCCTTAGGGTTTAGGGCTTCGGGTTCAGGGTTTAGCGTTTCGGTTTGGTTGACATCCTATTCTCACTAGCTGAGTAGATAACCTTTAACCTTTTGGGGTTTATATAATCCTACTGTAATTCAAAAGGTTAACCTTTTTTGGGGCTAGGGTACTCAGCACCTTAGCATTTAAATAGGAAAATCATTGTCCACTGCTCAGGTATCCTTCGCAGCACGATCTCCGATAGTGTCCCTTGGCTCCATGGGCTTAGGCTCAAAAAAGGACATATATATATATATATCTATCTATATTGTTTACGGTTTGGGAGTGTAGGTTTCGGGGTTGTGTTACACGTGCCACATGGCAAGCTCCCCTGTAACGACCGCATGAACAACAAAATGGGCTGTCGTGTGTTCTGGCTCCATTCCGAAATATGGCCTCAAAGCCTCTGTAGAGTTGTAATAATACAGTTTCCCACGAAACACCAATCCAAGTATTGAGGTGCGTAGTTTGAATGAACCTAACTACTGCGATCTTGTTATAAGACCTTGTTCAAGCTACCACGATTAATGAGGGAAGCATTTCTTAAATCCTAAGCTCGCTGGCCCCAGACTCGAAGCCCATTAATTACTGAAACTGAATCTCCCAAACAAAAATCATAATCATCATCATAAGCGTAATACTACATGATAATACTCACAGTTATAATGTTAAAGATGTTAGTATCAATGCTAAGAACAGCTGTGTTACTGTCTACAAAGCTCAAAAATTAAGCCCGAAAGATTCGCAGATTTCCTGGAATTTTGGGGCTGGTTCAAGTCATCCTAGGCGGCTTCTGAAAAACTTCTTCCCGACGCGTCGCACTTCGGCCGGCAATTGGAAGTTAAGAGTTTTGACGAGGCCTTAGTTTGAGGCTACTACAATTAGGGGTTAGTATAGGGTATTATAAGGCGACTATTCGTGTTTCTTCTATAAGGGTCTATAGGGGTTAGGGTCGAGGAATTCGGATTTTTGGATTTAGGGTTTCGCGAGTGTTTAACGACAGTTTTGTCTGTGTTTACAGAAGACTGCCGGGTTTGTGCTTTGCCTCGGTTTCACAACCCCAGACCTTCCAAAACCCCTTAATTAGGGAATATACCTTAAATCATATTAAGGATCCTACTATAATGTAAGGGATATTGGAAGGTCTGGGACATATAAGGTGTTTTGGGTTCGGGGTTTGCTTCAATGTCTAGAGTCTGGTTTTATGACACATTTTTTTCTTGAGTGCATCGGGTGGGACTTGTGGTTGTCTGTGGCTTTAATTCCCGCACGTGTCGCTCCACTTACAACTGACCATGAACCCTCAGGCAGTCTTTGCTTAAGCACAAAAAAGCTGAGGTTTTCAGGGTTTTGCATTTGCATTTTTGGGCGTACTTAAAGGATCAGGGGACTTTGTAAGCAGTGTTCAAGCAGAGTCACAATTACAACCCTACGTGTACCTACCTGGCAAGTTCCCTGGTGCTAGTAGTAGAAAGTAGGGCTTCCGATTTTGATCTACTGTTCTGGTTTGGGTAAGTATCCCCCATATAGGCATTTAGGGGCCTGAGGGTTAGGGTTAAAGGTTGAGAGCTTCTGCTCTAGGAGAAATCCTGCGAGGCTGCAGGATTGAGAAGGGCTTCCATGAATTAAAGCCCTAAGGGTCCATGTAGCCACATAGTATACACATTGGCCTTAGTGTAGTCCCTATTTAGGTACTTTGGGGCCAAAGTATATGCTATATGAGTACATGGACCCTTAGGGAAGGGATCCACAAGGGTTCTATATCGGTTTGGTGTTCAGGGGTTTAGGGGTTTAGTATTTACCAGCACCCCCCAGCCCCCAACTATACCCGAATAAGGACTATAAGGGCTGTACTAAAGGGTACTTGGGGGTGCTGGTAGGCTGCTGGTATTGGGGTTTAGGGTTGCACGTTGCTTTTTGCAAATTTGAGGGGCTTTCGGCTGCAGCTTGGACGTAGCTTTGGGGTTTAGGGTTTAGGTTTAGGGTTTAGGGTTTCGGAAGGATGGACCTCGAGGGTCCATGGAAGTAGGTCCCTAAAACCATAGGGATGTCTTTTTGGGACCTAAGTCCTTAATGGTAGTATGTATGGACCCTCAGGGGGAGTGGCTTCGTACACGAGCTGCAAGACGTGGGGGGAAAAGAACGGTAAACCCAACGAAAGCCAATATTTACATCTTACCCCAGGGTCCAAAGGACCCAATGAGCAGGTAGTCGGTTTTAGGATAGAGGTTGTGTAGGTTAGGATTTTGGAGAGTATATGATTATTGGGTAATTGGACCCTTGGGGTTAAAAGGCTACAGTTATGACCTATTTCATTGCTCAAAGAGCTTCTGGAGCCTCTAAGTACGTGGCAGAGCCGCAAAAGTTGCAGGTGGCACCAAGAATCCCAAAGCCCAGCACTCCCGTCCCAAAGCAATTTAACTTGCAGTTGTTTGGGGTTTGAGGTTTAGGTTCCAACTCCGACCCTAAACCCTAAACCGTGAGGTTTCCTTTGCTTCTATGAGACCGAGTATAGCTGGAGCCGGGCACTCGGGCAGATCCTCGCTCGCTGGCTCTGTGGCTTTCGGGCATTGCTTCTACCCCTACTCGGGCTTGAGGGTTTAGGGTTTAGGCTCTTACTCCCACTTGTACTAATTCCGAGTATTCCTCTTCCTGCTTCTCCTCCTGCCCCTGCACCTGCTTCTGCTCCGACTCCTACTACCCCTGCTGGTGCTGCTGTTATCTTTGGCTGGCAGCCTCCTCAGCAACAGTGGGTAATGATTCCTCGAGTAGAGTGTAGAAGCCCCCAAAAACAAAGCAAATACCGGAGCCCCAGCAAGGGTTACGTACAGCTTGAAGGCAGAGTTGAAAATGTGTTATTCCCCACCCGACACCCTCAACCCGAATCATGACATCTCCAAGGTACAGCGCCTTTCCCTGTGAGTCTGTGTGCAGCCTCCAACCAACACGTCAGATTCATGTAGCTCGACTAGCGCAGCCCGCCGAGAATCCAAGATAAACCTCAAGCCCGAAACCGTATCTAGGAGGTTTAATTGCTACTCGTATCCCCTCATGGCCCCTTCTGTCAATATACTATCATATACCTCTCCCCTGTTAGTCCCTGTGACAAATGCAGTATACAGTATAATTATAATGCAGTACAACACTCCCCAACCTTATTCCAGTCAGTAAGGCCCCCCCCCTCCCATATTGCATCCCTTAGCCTCCAAGCAGTATAGAAACTTGAAAATTGGGGATTCGGGGTTCTGGTTTAGGTCATTATAAAGGTTAACAAAATTGGGCGCGTCCAGACTGTTTCCCCTGCAACACCCTAAGCCCCCAAATCCTAAACCTCCAATCCCTAATACCTTAAACTTAAAGCCCTAAACCACGGCCTGTACCAACTGTGAGGTCCCTGAAGACCCCACTTATACCCATGGAGGACTTCCATGAAACTCTATACTATCCGAAAATCACTGGCCAACTTTTTTTTTGTCTTGGGTAAAGACAGAGGATTTCGGGATATCCCAACCTTTTGATTCGTGTTCAGCTGCGTTCGGGGGACCCCAATAAACAGTCTTTTGCGGTTGTTCAGGGCTTAGGGTTGAGGGCCTTTTCGAAGCGCCTTTTTGATTGCAAGTCTTATGAAACCGTGCCTTTGCACGCCGAGTTTAGGGCTTTGGGGTGAGGGCTTCTTGCCAGGCTTCGACGACCAAGCGTACGAAGCACCAGCCTGGCACACGAAGATCACAGATGTCAAGGACATAGGGTTCCTGGGGGCGTTTAAAGGGTACTTCAAAGAGATACTGGGGTATTGTTCCGGGCATACGAAGATCGCAGACGTCAAGACCATGTAGAAGAGGGATTAAGAAAAAGGTATATTGTTGCATTTGCACAAAGCCTATCTGTTGCAATCTGAGATGAAGGGTATACGAAGATCGCAGATGTCAAGGCCTCGCTGGCCCTTTTGTTGCAGGGGACCGGCATTCAAGGCCCTAGGTCCTTTAACTTTAGGCGTCAAGGTCAGGTTCGTAAAGTGGCGGAGGTGGGGCTTTGGGCTTCAGGGTTTTTAGGGTTTGGGGTTTGTCTAAACCCTAAACCGAAACTCTTTTCGGGTTTAGGTTTTCAGGCTTCAGGTCTTAGGCTTTGTCATATAGATCACAGATGTCAAGACCCGTCCTTGGTAGGATTTAAGGTTCATACGGTTTTGGAGATTTTCGGCCGGGGGGGATCAGGGTGCTGTGTTGGCAATGCAGGGGCTTCAGCATGCAACATTTAGGTTTTTTAGGGTTTGCAGTGTAATTCTAATTCTAATATAGGGGCTTAAATAGTTACCAATACTATTTTGGGGGTTCCCTATTACCCTAAGGGTCCAAAGGACCCAATAATTAGGTACTTGGGTTTAGGATAGTAGTTAAGTAGCTCAATATTTAAGAGAGTATATGATTATTAGGTACTTGGACCCTTAGGGTTATAGTTCTAGTATAGCGGTCCCCAAAACCCCATTCTATTTATTAAGGCCCCTCTACTATAGGGTACTATAGATCCCCTATAGACCCCTTTAAAGGACCCCTTGAAGGAACCCCTTAACGGTCCCCAACACCCCATTCTAATTATTAAGGCCCCTCTATTATGCTTTGTGGGTGGAGGGCTTTAGTCTGTAAGGCTTTCCATATTTTTGGGTTTAGGGGTTAGGGGTTTAGGGGTTTAGGGTTTAGGGTTTAGGGTTCGGGGTGGTTTCTGAAGGAATCAGGGTTCAGGCTCCATTCTTTGGGAGGGGAGTCTGGTTTAGGGTTTCAGGGTTTAGGGTTTAGGGTTCAGGCTTCCTTCTTTGGGAGGGGAGTCAAACATGTGGGTAGTTGTCAAAATTAGGGTCCCGTTTTGGGTACCCTAAATAATAGGTGCCGTATTCTATTAGGGACCCAAAAAGGGACCATAATTTTGACAACCACCCATGCATGTAAGTTCCACAGCTTCGTCTGAAAAGCGACAGGGTGAGGGTTAACAAAGAACTTTACGAAGGTTTTATGCGGGTCTGCTCATGGATTTCAGCTTTTTGCGCACAGCGCCGGAGTTCCACCGGGAAGTCCGTAATCATAGAGTCCTGTGCAAAGGCGCAGGATTTCAGTTCCTCTCCTCAAATCGAAACCAAGGCCTGCGCCTACACCCTAAACACTTGCCGTAGCCCCAAACCCTACAAAAACAAGTGCTTTATATACAGCTTAAACTCTGTAGAGCTAACCCCTAAACCCCTAAAGCCTAAACCCTAACCCTAAACCCTAAACCTTAACCGTGGCCCCAGCCCGAAAACCTTTGACCTTCCCCCAGGAGCCACCACGCGTCGATGCGAGCATCCAGGCCGGATCCGGTGGTCTCTTGCGGCGGAGTGGTCCACCTTACTTGGAGGTTCATGGGTAGTTATAAGTGGGGTCATAAGGGAAGTAACCCTCCCGGAGCCTACGTTTTTGTAGGGTGCCTATAAATCCAGTGTTGGGGCTTGTAATCAGACTCTACCAAAAAACAGGCTATGGTAGTTTCAGGTAGGGCTTACCTGTAGCCCCAGACCCTGCAAAACAGCAGGTCTAGCTTTTTGTTGGTTACAACCCCCTCACAGAATAAGATTTCGGATCCAGAGGTAGGCCTTAGGGCTCTTGTAGCTTAGGGTTTGTTGTTTGTTGTTTGATGCTGCTTCTTTCTTAAGGGCTTCACTGATGCGGTTTTCATCGGGGGTTTAGGGCTGTACTGGGAACATAGTCTGCTATGTCGTAGTGATTTAAGGCCACAGGTCAGCTTTTTAGATTTAGACTTCTGGCTTTCGGTCAGAAGCAGTGCAGAGACCATGGTCCGGATGGGGGCTTCGTGGGTAGGTGCCGCAAAATATGGGAGTTTCCGAAAATTAGGGGTACCTTATTTTGGGGTCCTTTTAATACGGATCCTACTTTTTAGGGTACTATATTAGGGTCCCCTATTTCCGGAAACTCCCATATTCGGATGATAGCACCTAGCACCTGGGGTTTAGGCTTCAAACACGGCTTGAGACCCGACAGTTGCAAGTACAAGGACACACGATGATAAACCACCTCCCTATAGTAGTGATCCTAACACTAGGACCCTTAATTCAAGCAAAGGAGGTTTGGTAATCAGACGTCTGTATTGAAGTTCTCCGTTACCCCAACTGAAGCCCTTAGGGCCCTAGCCTGAAGCCCTGAAGCGTAAAACGCCCTTACACTTCAAACCCGAACACGGCCACTATTCAAATCATTTCTGCACTTTGAAAATTGCGAGTTTCCGCATTCACCGCATCACTATTAGCTGTTTAGCTGTATAGAATCATTGACCCCAGCCCTACCGCATAGCAGGTTGTGGCCCCACAGTGGCTCTGAAACCCTCAACTCAACCTTTGCGCCTAGGTGCCTAGTTCGACTTGGGCTTGGGCTTACAGCGTAGTATTACCGTATGACTACGTAGGTTACAACAACCAATTAGTCTGACCTCTATAGCTGGCTTTCACCCAACCCTCTAAACTCTGTGCACGTCAAGCCTTAAGCCATAGAGAAAGCAGGTGTGTTACATTCCCAATATCGTCTCGGCCAACATTTTTGCGGCGTTGGTGTCCCTTCGTCGGGACCAGTGGTTGCGAACCCTAGCATCCTAACACCCTGTAAGGCCCAGAACCCCAATATAGCCCTGACACACTAGAGTCCCCCCTCGTCCCAAACCCAAGGACCCTGGCGCTCCAAGCCCTAAAGTGCTAAACCATGAAACTGAAAAAAACTTGTGAAACCCAGGGCTTTGTACCTGAACGTTCTACTTCCGTTCTTTTAGCCAAGACTTTTCGCGCAGTATTGTCATTGTGAACGTAGGTTCTATGGCCAACACCATCAATACAAGTGAATATCGGTACACATACTTTGGCATATATATATATATATATATATATATAACACATACTTTTGTGTGTATATATATATATACACATAGATGCATATGTATAAAATTATATATATGTTATAAATCTTCATATTGATTTGTGTATTTAATGTACATAAGCAGATAAGTTTATGCATTCATTATGTATGTAACTATGCATGTATATATATATATATATATATATATATAATCTGTATATATATATATATGCACACTTACACAGATACGTGTGCCCGTGTCTGTCTGCATATATATATATATACACAAGTGCATAAGCGGTCTTGTTATCGTTATCATTGTCACTGAGCCATGGTCATGGCTAAGCATGTCGATTTCTGGACCCAGTAGCACATCTTGTCGCATGGCTATATACTATAATTACTTGCTAGTGCTGCTGCTGTTGTTAATCATGTTCGCGTGCTTGGGTTGCAGCCAGTGTTTGTCTTCAAAACCTAAGACCTAAAGCGGCTAACCCTGAAAACCTAATCTTTAAACCCCGCACCCCCAAACCCTAAAGCGGTAAACTCCCAGACCCCAAAGCGAAACCCCAGAACCCCGCGAGCCTAATCTAAACTCTGAACGTAGGGTTTAGGCTTAGGGTTTATAGGGTTCAGGGTTTTTAGGTTTCAGGGTGTTTAGGGTTCAGGGTTGAAGGTTTTAGGGTTCAGGGTTTATGGTTTACGGTTCGGGCTGTAGGATTGAGGGTTCAGGGTTTAAGGCTTTTAGAGGGTTTAGGGTTCAGGGTTAATGGTTTGGGTTTTAGGGTTTTGGGGTTAGGGTTTAAGGTTTAGGGTTTAGGGTGTAGGGGCTTTGAATTGTCGAAGTGCCACCCCACTCTTTTGTAGGTTCTGACTACAAACCCTAATATGGGTTTTATAGGGACCCTACAAAAAGGTTTGTTCTGGCAGGTTACGGGAAACTCTGAATTGTTGCAGGGCCATGAACAGCCGAGGTCTTGCACGGGAGGCGAGGATCCGGCGCTCCCCGGCCTCATAACAATTCTTCTCTTTTACATCATGTCATGTCCCACGACGACTTTTGGCAGTACATCTTCAGTCCCATGTTGAACCCTGTTTCGTGTGACAGGCGTGGTACTTTCTGTATGTTTGCTACTGGTACTTGCACTTTACTACTTACCGCATCGAAGCCTCGACAGGCCGAAACAGCGACTAGCGTTGCCAAAACTCGAGTTTTAAGCACTTCCCAACTGTACATTGAAAAAAACATAGCGTCAGCAAATACAACCCCAAGCTTGTTTCGTGTGGCAGGCACGGTAAATTCCAATTTAATGCGTCTTTCCAAAGGCGCAATAGTCCCCCCATGAGGTTGTTTGGTGTGGTGTAGGGTTTAGGGTTTACAGTTTGTTTTTTGTGGTTTTGGGGGCGTAGGGTTTGGAGTTTAGAGTTTGTCGAGGTGTCTTCGGCTGCATGGTGGTAGCGTGAATAGGGTTTAGCTTTGCGTCAGCCCTGAAGATTTTATCTACTTGTCTAGTGTTTTGGGTTAAGGGCGTTAGAGTCAGTGCAGATTGTCTTGTTCCTACGGAAGTGCTCGCAGAGTTGGTAGAAAGGGTTTTGGTATACAACATACCTCTTGTGTCCCAAGCTCTGCCTTTTTTGTCATTATATTTCAGTAGGGTAACGCCAGCGCTTGTTGTCTTCTTCGTATTGCCTGATCCCCTCGTAGTCCTATACGATTGCGCTACAACATATCCCAAGCCCTATTCTACTTAGTGTAGTCATTTTTGTTTTTTTTTGCGGTATTATTTATTTGGTTGCATACATACATATATATATATATGCATATGTATATATATATATAAACGTACATACATCCACTATTTTGCCCCTATAGATTTGTACTATGCTATACCCCCTCCCAGAACATCACTGCACTTCCAGAGGCCCATCTTACCAGTGAGCCAAGTCTACATGCCGCAGGCTCTTCCTGTACGACTCCGTGGCAGTGCGCGCTGTGCCTTGTCCATCCAGCGAGTTAGGGTTTAGGGCAGGGTTTGCTCGATCTATCCCCCCTAACCGGCGCTTCTTCTGCTTAAAGTACTTAGGAATGGTGTACGTAGTTGGTCTGTGGTTGCTGCGAGAAAGTTTGCAATGGATGCATGGATGAACCTGAAATCCTAAGACGGAAAAGCCCAAACCCTGAACCTAACCACGGAACCCTGAAGCCTTACATCCTACATCTAAAATTTTAAAACCCTAAGCAGTATGATCCCAACCCATACATGTAAGCTTGCAGTGTACGACCCGAGACCACGAGGTCAACGCATGAGCCTCATAGTCCTACGATACATGGTCTCATCGGAGGGTCGAGTCAAACTGCAAATTATGTACCTGCTTAGGCTCTATTATATTTTATGCCCCAAAACCCGACTCTAAGGATTAGAAGGCCGTTACCCAGAGGCTCCATGGCAGCTCCTTTTTGGGATTACCATATAGGATTCTCAATATGAACCCCAAAACGGAACTACTATGGAGCCTCTCGGTATATTAGACCGACACCCTACCTAGAGGGCTCCAGCTGCCCTCTGCCATCCCAGCACGGAGGGCTACAAGGACCCCGCTACTTCAGGCGCTTCAAAGGTCTGGTAGTCGGGCCCCCAAAAAAGCACATAAGCAACGTTGGGATAAGAATGTGGGAGTTTCCGAACATAAGGGGCACCTTACTTCGGGGTCCTTATGATAAGGATCCTACTATTTAGGCTATACTATATTAAATTAGGGTCCCCTATTTTCGGAAACTCCCATATATCCCATAATTAGAAACCCGCGTCTCACGAAGCCCCAGAAAAGGTCCTAAGTAGGACCCCAGACTTGGCTTGCGAAGCTTGCCAAATCTGAGCCCAGAGAGCCCAAGACCCTTTAATTTTGGAAACCCAGCTCTTCATTGTAGTAAGAAGCCCCTTTAGTATAAGGTATTCCTTAATTGAGGGGTAATTGTTAGAATGAGGATTTAGGGGTTTGCGGGTTGAGGGTTGGAACTAGTATGAAGCCGGTTAAGATTTAAGTATTAAGGGGTATTGGGCTCTCGGGAAGGCCGTGTCCTACACCTTCTGGAATGGTGCAATCTGGGTGGACGTACTCCAGTGTCTGGGCTACATGGGAGTTTCCTGTAGGTTCCTACTAAAGAATTCCTTAAAGGGGTCTTAGGGTTTAGGGTTTAGGGGGCCTTCATTAATAATCAGAACAGGGTTTTGGGGCCCATTATATTATACTTATAACAAGGAACCACCAAAATAGTATAAGTAATTATTAAGGCCACTATGGCCAAGTTGGCTGTTTAGGCTTTTGGGTGCTGTGTTTCTATAGGTTTAGGGTTAGGGTTTACCTGGGGATTCAATATCCTATTATCGCACTGTCTTCAGGGATATAACCTATATTATACTTACGGGGTCACACTCAAGTCATTTTGTAGGGTTTCGAACTAGGGAACGGTTTAGGGCTTAAATAGGGCATGCGTAAACAACCAATTTTGCAAACTTTGTTAGTCCACAGCTTTGCCAAACCTTACAAGCACGAAAACGCCTTAGTGCTGGGCCTTAACATTGAGCATCGTTTGTGCTTTTGAGGGGTGCGGGGCGGGGGGTATGTGCTAAGTAGAAACACGGCAGGACTATAAGGGGACTTTATTACCACTCACGCTCTAAATTATGAAACCCAATGGAAGACTGTATCTGAGAATACGCCCATAACATTTGCTGACAAGCACTGCAAACTTGCTAGAGACTCATTGAATTCCTGTAGAAACCTACTACAAAAGATCTTGTAGGCGAACTGCCTAATACCTAAACCCCAAACCCTACCCCAAACTCTGAAAGCAAGCCTGACGCCCTACTTTAAATTTTTAAAGCAAGAGAAACACATCCTGCCTCCACAATACAACAACACCCTGAAACCCTGAGACCGTAAACCCCAAACCCTAAAACCAAAACTCCAATAACCTAACACCCTAGAATCTTAAACCTGAACGCCCTACACCCTAGTAGATCCCTTTAAGGAAGCCCTTAAGAAAGCCTGAAGCCCTAAGATCATAAAGGAGCTAAACTAGCCGATAATCCCGAAAAACCCAACCCTTGTCCCCAAAGCCCTGAACCCTAAATTCTAAACACCAACCTAGTAGTAGAGTAGGTAACCTTTAACCTTTTGGGGTAGTATAATCCATATATAATCATTATATATTATGAAAAAGGTTACCCTTGGGTTCCCCATGATACCCGACAAGTAGGCCAAAACCCAAAAGAAGTAAACCTAAAAGAGCCAAACGCCCTAAACGAAATGAGGCTCCTCATCCTAAACCCTAGCACCCCGAAAGCCCCAAAAGCCCTAAACCCCTCAAGCGGAACACGTTAAGGAACCCTAAAAGCCCTAAATCCCAAACCCTAAACCCTAAAAAGCCCTAAGATCCTAAACCCTAAAAGCCCTGAGACCCTAAGACCCTATGCCCTAAATCGTAAGACCCTAAGCCCCAGACCCCTAAGCCCTGAACCCTAGAAGCCCCCCCTAAGACCCTAAAAGGGATGAGGTTCCTCTTTGCAATTATGGTACAATATACCACCAAACCCTATTCTAATTATTCAGACCCCTCTCTCAAACGAGCCCTTATAGCCCTTCAAAGGAACCCTCTTTTAATTATTAAGGCCCCTATATCAAAAGGGCCGTTATATTACCCTTATAGATCCCTCATCGGCCCCTTGAAGGAAAGTAAAGCCCTAAAGGCCCGCTAAGGCCCTAAAAGAGCTGAGGTTGATCATCTCCTTCCTATACTATTTGGGGGTTCCTTATTATAGTTATAGTATAATGGGCCCCAAAAGGCTATTCAAACTATTAAGGCCCCTATGTTGCATCCTGGAAAGAGCAGAGGTTCCTCATCTCTAAATCAAACCCCATAAAGTTGGAAACCGGATGAAGGCCAAATAGTGCTGGGATTCCCTATATGTTCCTCTTAAGGATTGAGGCTACTGGGTTTCCAACTTTTAAGCTTCTGCTGTAGGCCCTCAAAGCCCTACACAGCCCCAAAAGGCCCAAGACCCTGAAAGCCCTAAGACCCTAAAAGCCCTAAGACCTTAAAAGAGCGAAGGTTCCTCATCTCCTCCTTCCCTTTAAAGCAACCCTTATTCTAAACCCTATAAGCCCTAAACCCTATAAGCCCTAAACCCTAAACCCTAAACCCTATAAGCCCTAAACCCTAAACCCTAAACCCTATAAGCCCCAAACCCTAAACCCTATAAACCCTAAGCCCTAAACCCTAAACCCTGTGGTAAAAGAGCTGAGGTTCCTCATCTCATTCTGGGGGTTGACTCTCCTGGTCCTAGAGACCTGCTTTAAGCACGAGGCGGCGCGTAGAGAGGTTAGGATTTTTGAGATTTAATTTTGGGGTTTAGGGGTTTAGGGTTTTAAGGGCTCGAGGTTGGGATTGGTGGATTTAATTTTGGGGTTTAGGGTTTAGTTTGGCCTGTATGTTATGGTTTAGGGCTTTATGATATGAGTCTTGTGTGGGTTTGGGTATGGTTTTTCGGGATGTAGGGTGGTTTGGACATTGGGGGTTGTTGCTTTACTGTAAGGCTTGTGGGGTTTGGGGAGTAGGGGTTTTGGGGTCTAGGGCCTTTGGGCTTTTCAGGGTTTAGGGGTTTACTTCGTGGAGCACGGGACTTACTGCAGTAAGCAGGTTATAGTTAGACTTGTAACTAGTACCTTGATCGGGGTGACAATGCTTGCAAGATATGAGAGCCTAAAATACAATCTATTCTCACTAAGTGCCTTAGGCCTGGAAGTACTATAGGGGCCTTAATAATTGCCTATACTATTTTGGGGGTTCCCTATTATAACTATAGTAGAAATACCGCAGCACCCTATTCGAAAAATTAAGGCCCCTATACTGAGTGCCTGAGGCCTGCATGGAAGTAGGGTGCAGGGTCGAACCTGTTTTAGTTTGTTTCTGGTACGGCGGTTGTGCAGGGTATCCCCTAAACCCTAAACCCTAAACCTACAGGGTCGAAGGCATCCAAGGATTTCGAGGCTTAGGGCGTTTAGGGTATGGGGCCCGAACTTGAACAGCTCATCGCCGTATATCTACCATGGTTTGCGGGCAGCTGGACAACGAAAGGATTGATTCAGACACCTCTTTCTTTCAATATGCTGCGACCGTTTAAGGACTGCCTGTGCCCACTTATCTAGGTACCGATTTGAATTGGTGGTATTTTACTTGTTGCTTTTCAGTTTGATTTAACACAGATCCCTAATTACAAATAAAGTTGGGGACTGCTGAAATCGACACCTGTTTATGTTCCTTTCACGTACTAATACAAACAATAATAGTGACAATACAAGTGACAGTAATAATTTGAATAATAATAGCAATGATAACAGCTGTATAATCTGAACATTAATCATAACACTGATAATAACAAAAGTTATACATGGGAGTTTCCGAAAACACGGGACCCTAACATAGTACCCTCAATAGTAGGACCCTTATTATAAGCACTCCAAATAATGGTACCCCTTATTTTCGGAAACTTCTACATCTTAATCCGTCCTGAGTGGCACAGCCTGCTCTACCCGCAGCCCCAAACTCTGCCCGATCTAGCCATGTTGTTCTTATCATTGTTATGATTATTCTGATATTCTTCAGAGTTATAACTATTGCTGTTCTTTGGCAGTGTTGTTAGTATTTATTGTCATTATTAGTATTGTGACTCTGTATTCTTATTAGCATTTGTTAGTTATTAGCCGTGGTAGCTTCTTGTTTTTGGGCGAGGAGTGGCCTCAATGACTGCAGCTAGCAGCGCTCGGCCCATCCACGATAATGACCGCAAATTGGCAAAACAGTACGTAGGAATAACCCTAAACGCGCCAAACCCAACAACGTAATAACCCTCATAAAGAGTCTTTGGGCTTTCTAGAACCCTAAACCCTAAACCCCTGAAACCCAAAACCCTAAACCCTAAACCCCTAAACCCTAAACCCCTGAACCCAAAACCCTAAACCCTAAACCCCTAAATCCTAAACCCCTGAACCCAAAACCCTAAACCCTCAGCCCAACACCTTACATCCTCCCCGGGGAAGGCAGCAGTTGGCAGGGAGACGCATTACCTGGACTGGCAGATGAATGAAGGTGACTTCGCGTTTAAGGGTTTAGGGGCTTAGGGTTCAGGGTTCAGGGGTTAGGGGTTTAGGGTTCAGGGGTTAGGAGTTTTGGGTTTAGGGATTTTGGGGTTTGGGGGTTTAGGGTTTAGGGTGTTACATGGCTATAGATGGATTTAGAGGGTTTATCATCGGCGTCTGGATGGTATGGCCAAGATAACGGGACCTCGGCATTGTTGCGAGATTTGTAGCCTTACTCTCCATAGTAGGTCCTTTTAGGGGATTACCTTATAGGGTTCTAAATATATGAACCCAGTAAAGGAACGACTATGGAGCCTCTCTGTAGTGTTTCGGGAGTGGGCTGTTCCTTTCCCATTGAATTTGGTGGCGCCCGGTGAGGCCTAGGAGCCCCAAGCCTAAAACCCACAGCCCAGACCCTAAGCCCTGAAGCACGAAGCTCGTCACACACCAAGCTAAACCCGAACTCCGCATGGGTAATTTAAACCCTATGGGACCTTTTCTAAAGTTCCGCAGCAGTGGTGGACCAATGTTTTGGGACTTTTTCGGTCAACCTCGTTGATCGGAAATTGTTGGACTTTTTCGGTCATCTGGACCAATGGTGCGGAACTTGTTCGGTCATTTCGTTGACCGAACAAGTCCCACAACCTTGGTACCAATGTTGTGGGACTTGTTCGGTCATTTAGGGCCTGGGCTCTGGGCTTTAGGGTTTATAAGGGCCTTAGGAGCTAGGGTTTAGGGCCGAGAGTTTAGGGACTAGGGCTTTGGGCTTTAGGGTTTGGGCTTCAGAGTTTAGGGTTCAAGGCTCAGGTTTCTGGGTCGGCTTTAAGGCTAAAGTGTTAGTGCTAGTATTGAAACTCTCGCAACATAAACAATCTTCGTTTAAATTGAGAGTTTTGAACTAAGCTGAGGGTAATGATTTTTTATTTCTTAATGTTTTTTGGGATTCTCTGGGTGGGTGGGTATTATTCCATGTTCTAAATAGCGAGTTCGACCCGTAAACCCTAAATCCTAAACCCCTAAACCCAAAACCCTAAACTCTGAGCTCTATATCTTACATCTGGGCTGTCGGTGCGCTCGGGGCGTGCAGATCAACTGAGCCAAAGACGGCAAGGTTGCAGAGCTGCTTGAGCCAAACGATGTGCTGATGCTCCACATCAGCACCATGAAGATAGTAGCGTGCCGCGGCCCCCAAATCTGCTGCGATGATGTCAAGGACGTCATCGCCATCAAAGGCAGCTGGGAGGCTTTTGCTGCCAGGACACTATACGTTGAGATTCTGCAAATCAGAAACATTGGTCTTTGGGATCATCCTATGTTAACGACAAGTTCTCAGTCATGCACTTCACTCCAGTCCCACGGAGTGCATCTACATATATACACGTATATATATATATATATATCTCTCTCTCTGATCTCTGATAGACAGAGAGAGAGAAAGAGAGACAGAAAGAGAAGACGCCTCATGACCGTATGTCATTATGCAGGGCCAAGCTTGTAAGGTAAGATAGCTGATTGGTTGAACTTGTTTCTGGGTTTTGGTTCCTGGTTCCGGCTTAACAGTTTCGAGGGTTTACGGGGTACGGTCGAGGCTGTAGTTGCAGGAATCTAAGACGAGTGAGGTGTCTTCCAGCCCAGCTTCGTGGCACAGAGTCATCGAAACGGGGTGGTCGCCGACTGGATCATCGCCAAAGGCGGGACGAGACAGCCCCAGCAAAGTGTTTGTGCAGGATGTTTTGCTGCAGGGTGCGTAGCCGGTAGACATGCATGAGCTCATGTTACTATTTGGAGGCGCAAACTTTCCTGCTGTATCATGAATCATACTTCAGGGCAGTATCCGATATTGTACTTTTGATATATTATGTTATATTCAATGCTTACTTGTCTAACTACTAGGTAAGCTGGGCTCTCTGGGGCGCGATCCTCCCACTCCAACCCTCCCACCTTCATAGAGCCTTCCCGTTTGAAGCCCCTAACCTGTGGATAAGTTGGGTTTTGTGCCCAGAGACTCCAATATCCCTTAATTAAGGGATATACCTTAAATTATATTAGGGATCCTGCTATAATTTAAGGTATATTCCTTAATTAAGGGATATTGGAGTCTCTGGGTGGTGAGGCACCGCCGATCCGAACCTTCAACCGTCAACCTTGGGCCCGAAACTGGGCTTTTTTGGGTACCAAAACCCGGAAACAAGGATTGCCGGGACCCTTTAAAATGCAGAAAATATGGGCCATGTACCCTTTGCCATGAATCCCTGCGCCCTCGGGAGGCATGGTCGATCTGCTACTGGAAGTGGCCCAGTTTTGCGGCTGCCTCATGATCGGCGAGGTTAGCAGCTATCTGAACCTAGGCAGGGGCCTTGGTCTTAGGCTTCGGGTTCAGGGTTTGGGGACCAGCTACTCTTTACGCTTCCTGGGCGTGGGCAGAGGGTTCGAGGTTGAAGGCTTTTTGACGGTTTCTTCTGCTTTCTATAATGGCTTCTGCATGGATTTTAGACCCGTTATGGTTACCAGCTGCCTGAACCCTTGCAGGGTAACCTATGTGGCAAGGCGGTATAGAGTTCAGGTTATAACTTCTGCGGTTAAAGCCCCAAACGCTGTAGAGCCCTAAACCCTAAGCTCCAAGATAGGCGGGGATGGTTCGAAGTTCGATCACTCGAAGGCTCCAGCAGCTCGTGCCTACATTCTGACAGAGTTGAGACGGAACCAGAAGCCGTCTACCCGCTTACTGTTGAAGCGAATGAGAGGTACGCTTAAGTTGTGAGCCCTATATCGAAACCTTTACACCCTACAGTCCTAAGCCGGTCGGCACTATGTAAACAGAGCATCCTCCAACAGTAAGCAGTAAGGTTAGGGTTCAGGGTTTAGGGTTTAGTGCAGCTTGCTTTATTTCGCACATGGGGTCAAGGCATATACTCTCTCGATGAAGGAAGATGCTGCGATCTTCGCTTGGACCAGCCAGGCCTAAGCCCTAAACCTTAAACCGTAGCTGGACCCCCCCCCCCCCAACTACCCTCTCCTGAAGGTACAAGAAATCGAAAAACCTACAGGTATGGTAGTCCTTAGCTAAACCCTAAACCCTAAATACCCTACAAACGCTAGAGATGTACAAGAACGCAGACCTTCCAAAATCCCTTAATTTATGGAATATACCTTAAATTATAGTAGGATCCTTAAGATGATAATTATATTCCTTAATCAAGGGGTTTTGGAGTCTCTGGGAACCCCAAACCCCTGTGTAGGGCCATCGGGCCGCGTAGTGTCCCTAACTTCAAAGTGCTTGATGAGAATCAACCTCGCACTTACTAGGTAGGGCTTTGGGACATTTTATATTTTCCCTTCTTGGGCTTAAGAGGATCTTATTTACTAATACTAATAGTTTTCAAAAGCCATAAAAGCCCCACCTAGCTTTTAATGTTGAAAGGCATCGGCTTCAGTTTTTAGGGTTTGGGGTTTAAAGTTTGGGGTTTCAGGATATCGGGTCATATGAGGTTATCAGGGTTTTGGGCTGAAGAGTGTTTGGGTTCAAGGTTCAGGGTTTGACGTTCAGGGTTTGAGGATTGTGGGTTGAGGTGTTTTGTTCGTTCGTACATATATCGCAAGCGGGAACAAGTAACAAACAACGCATTCTTGTACCATATCAGAACACCACTAAAAGCTACCTTCTTCGCAAGGCCCGTGGGAATTATGGTGACGAGCCCTGCACACAAAATAAAAGTAGATAAATGTCCTAAGGACCCTTGTCCTCCCAAGCTGCAGGTAACGTCTGGGACCTTTCGCGCAGCATCGTTCCGATCATGAGCAGCTGGCACGTTTCAAGGGATCAGGTTCAGGGATGGAGTTCATCACCGTTTTGGCATACGGGGCTTTGCTGAGCTGAAGGTATGTGCTAATGTAGGAACCTGATTAAGAAATCGTGGGCTTAAAACCCCCAAATAGTACTATTATTTATATAAGGAGCCCAAATAAAGGCCCAAGGTTTCTGAATCAGGTTCCTACATGACCCAGGAACCGAGAAGAGCCTAAACCCCTATAGATCCCTTATAGAACCCCTTAAGGGATCCCTTATAGGGCCCTTTGTAGGAACCCTTTAAACAGGGTTCCTACGTTCGTCTCAAGGTCTGGTTCAAGTCTGGGGTTTTTGACTCCTCGATGGTTTCGCAGAAAGGTTCGAAACGGAGCAAGGATAAGGGTCTAATCAGAAATAAGAGTGGATACTCCGGAGTAGATTTACTCAGTATCTAAACTAAGCTAGAACGGAAGGTCTTAGCCGGAGCAAGGATGTCGAATTTGCAGGGAAGCGAGTGCATGTACTTCTGGCCTGTCCCGAGCCTCGTGTTTCAGAGATCTGAAACCGATTTGGTCCTTGAGACGAGGCGAAATCTTAGTGCCGCCCATCCATCCCAGGGTTTAGGGGTTTAGGCTTTAGAGTCAGATGAGGTCATAGGTTCCGGGTTTAGAGGTCATAGGGTGAAGTTTAGGGTTTTAGACACCCCATACCCGTGCTTCCAAGTTTCCCCAAATCTTAGGCGTGAAAATCTGGCCCTGTACGCTGCTTCTCCCACACTGAGATTAGAAGCCCCACCCCCTTGGTTGTGATTCAGGTTTAGGGTCTCAAACACACAGAAAAGAGGGAACTTAGTATTCGGTTGTGTGTGGTGACGGATCTTGGCCTTTGACTGATATGCGGGCCCCCAATATGTATGTGCTAATACCATCCCTTATACGGTTCCTAATTCAAGCATAGTATACCAAAGCCTGTGTCCTGGCATATGTCAGGCTCCTCTTCTTCCATGACAGCCGGCTGCTACACCTGCTAATCGTGCCTTGGCGACGGGCTAGCTTTGGGCGATAAGAGCGCTACGGCCGGAGTAATATGTAAGAGCAGTCACGTATCGTCCCAGTGTCAGGCCAGCATCATCTACCCCCAAACCTTTATCTGACTTACATATATGTATGTACATATATACACATATTCATATACATGTATATATGTATGTATGTAGGTAGTCAGGTATGTATGTATGTATGTATGTCTGTGTGCGTGCGTGCGTGCGTGCGTGCGTGCGT
>BGNK01004112.1:0-58014 GCA_003297005.1 Symbiodinium sp. clade A Y106
ACCCCCCTAACAGGACCACACTGGAAGTACGTCTTAGTACAGAGAAAGTTGCGGAAATCGTCTTTCGAGTTGGCGCCAAAGCGCGCACGCACAGAGCGCGCAGGGCCTCCCTAAAAAACACCACTACTCCCAATAACCTAAAGCTCTAAAATCCGAAACAAAGCAACCATAAACCCTAGTGTACGTTAACCCCTAAAGCCTGAAACCAGTTGTCTTCTAGCAGGACTCCTCCGTCTACCACGGCTACCGATCCTCCTTGGCCTTCGGGCTACAGAACTTAGGCCGATGGGGGGGGGGGACGAGCGGGTTTGAGTTTGGTACTTTGGGTTTCAGGATTTTCTGGTACAGCAGCATGCCCCGGCAATGCGACGAGCCGCACTGCCCGAGGCAATACGTGCTACCTGAACGCGGTCACCCAGGTGTGGCTTTCCCTTTCGTTCGCCGGGGGTCACTGCGTTCGCTGTTGCGACTATCGCCGCTCTGTTGCTGGTGATGACAATGCTCTTGCTGCTGGCACGGACGATAAGAATTTAATGCAAACGTTCGTACAATAGAGACGATAGCGAGGGTAGAAACAAGCAGAATCATAATATGAACAATAAGAATAGCTGTTATCAGAACAGCAATTGCCATGATTGCCAGGCCGTAGGCGCATCTCGCGAGTTCGTCGGAGAGCTGACGTCTATGCCTACCCAGCTTGTTTGTGGTGTGTAGGTTTGAGGGTCCGTGACGCGACAGCTTCGCAGTTCAGCACCGCCTTTCTGGTATTATGCAACATTGGGAAGCTTTGATCCCAGCTCTGCATGTCCACCGTTTTGGATCTTCTTCGAGCCTGCGCTGCCAGGGCAACGCGATGGCCCCATTGTACCAACGGCCCGCTCTTCAAGTGCAGCGTCCGCTCTTCAGATCCGAGCTGTGGAGTCTCTTCACAACCTGTGCCTTAAGTCCGAGAGTCATAGACTCAAAGTCATGGTCAGAAAGCCAAAGGCCATGGGCCCTGAAGAACAACTACAAGCCCAAGTCGAAGCCATAGGGGCTACAAGATAGCCCCCCAAACCCAAACCCTGAACGAAACAAGGAATCAACTTGTTCCCGTTTCGTGCACCTATGCAGGTTGACATCCTGCAGCGCTTGCAGGCGGCGCAGAATGCACCGTTTGGGCCCTGCCAGCAACGATGACGATTACAGTTACGCCGGTGAGGATTTGACGGTCAAGATGAAGAAGAAGATGCTGATAATGATGATGATGTTGATGATTTTTGTTGTTGGCGATGATGATGATGGTGATGATGATGATGTTGTTGTTGATGATGCTGATGCAGGCTGTCGATACTAGTGACGGCGATGATGAAGACGACGATGCTCCTCATGCTGTTGATGAATGCAGCATGAGGATGACAAGGAGGAGGTCGATAAGCACAAAACAGGGAAGAGGGCGACGGGGACGATAATAAGTCATTGGGATGGCGAGGATGTCTACGAAGACGATGGGCAGAGATGTGAGGAGGATCATCAAGAGATGACGAACTATGCTGATGATATCCGGTGACAGCTGGTGATGCAGTCGACGATTGAGCAGCTGTGATGTGCTTGCTTCCCGCGCTGCTGATCGTGACGATGACATTGTGATGAGGATGATGAGGGTGATTTCTGTCGCTGATGACGGCCATGTCCATGACAACGAGACGATGATGACTTCACCGTTGGTGACCATAGTCGTGGTGCAGATGATACGGAGACGAGAAACGGAAACGCGGGCAGCGACGACAACAGTCGCAAAGCTGAGAAGGAAGATGGTGTTTGTGATGTTGATGATACGGCATGCTGAGCATGGTGACTCATCCGAGGCTGAGCCCTGCCAAGCTTCGAGAGCAGATCGCCATCGCTGCGTGCCGCGCTCAGCCGGGGACAGAAAAGCCTTCAATTTCTGAACCGTCCCCCAGACCCCGTGGTCCTGATGACTCGAAGGCCAATGTTCAGAGGTAGCGGCCAGCAAGATGCCCACGAGTTCTTCTTGGAGCAGCTTGTCTGCACAGTTACGGTATTCGGCTCGCGTGTAGGTCACATCAGCAGCCTGTGCACAGGTACATCAACCAGCTTCACGACGAGCTTTTGAGGGGTCACAAGGCTCAAGTTTCCCACTCTGCGTGGTGACAGTACCACGACGCCTCCACCAGCAATGCTGCTAGGACTGGCTGGCCCGGACTTCGGCGGAGGATCAAGAACCTGTGCTTGCGTGGGCCTTGTCCCTGCCGTGTGAAGCCAAGTCACGGCTTTGTTTCCGACCCTGCATGTGTCTGCGGCGTGTGACTATTGTGTTCTATAGACTTGGGGTGAGCACTGTGGAGCATTGTCATCCTCATCCTCATCCGTCATCGTCGTTCTCCGTCATCTTCATCATGACTCATGCGTAACATGTTGGCTTCCTCGCATTCCGCAATCTCAACCTTGGCCTCCTTGGGCTGCGGAGGCCACGCAGAACCACTTCGATGCGGAGCTGCTGAAGCAACTGACGTGCACGCAGCCAGGGTCTCGTCCGGGAATTTAGCCATGCTCTCACTCTTGTCATTGCTGATCTCTTCATTTCTCTAGAGGCTCCGCCCAGAAGCGTAGAAGTTGCTGCGCAGGTGTGGGAAGCATCGGCAGGCGCGGGCCCCGGTTCCCGGGCCCTTCATCCTGGCGCGTTGATAGGGACGGGACAGGTGTTCGCACTTAGAGCCTAGCACTCCAAATCCAAGCCTCATCGGCCTTCACATCGTCAAAGCCCAAAGCTGGACCTGACAGAACCGCACTGCCGAGGCCCCATGGCCGAAGAGCCGTCCCGACTAGTGAAAGGGTATTACAAGTCAGAGCATTCGACGAGGATGAGCAGAATGCCAAGGGATGGGAAGCACGATGTCCGCAACTACTACAGCTCATAGCAGCCACAGAAGTGAGAGGCAGAGGCAGTCGGCGTCGTAGTGCCACGTGAAAGATCAGGTGATTGAGCGGTTCCGAGACTTCTCTCTGGACTTCCGCACTTCCCTCAGCCATGCTTTTTACTTGGAGGCCATCGCAGGTGTTTGGAGAGCTTCGAAGTTGGGCGGTTTTTGCAGGATACCGGGGGGCTTGGGGTACCTTGTGACTCTAGGATGGCGGGCTCACCGTTTTGGGCTAGAGGCGTTCCAGCGCTTGGTGCGTTCTGTTGGTAGGTTTCGAGGCACGGATCTTCACAGCCGTTTTCGAGTTTCTTCTGGGTTCCAAACTTCACTTTACGCCTGAACTTGCCCTCACGCAAACTGCAGGCGCAAAGCGCCCAAAAAGACTGGCACAGCTATCGAGGCACTGACGTCAACCAGCTCTCCATCGAGGCTATGTTTCGCAGCTACTTCGACGCAGAGACTGTCGAGGCGCGCACCAATCTCGAAGCCAAGACCGTGCCTATAAGATCCTATAAGCCTAAGCCCTATACCCCAAACCCTAAACTCTGTGTAAGTTCGAGCTTCGCCCCAGACACCTTCCCAGGCGAAATGCGAGCACTGCGAAGCCACGTCGGCCCTGCTGGACGGGCCCTGTGTCTACAGGGCGTGCTGTATGTATACGTTCTATGCAATGTCAGTCTTGATCGTAAGAACCCGAACAGCCGCGAAACAGAGCAGTAGCGTAGAGAGGACAGTGATGCGACAGGTTCGGGGAAACGTCCATGTCCCCCCCCAGTTATTGATGTGGGCATCGTCCGGTATGGGGCTCTCGCAGGCACATTGTAAAGCAGTGAAGCCCGTGCATTTCCAAAACCGGATGCTCACAAGGTGGACCTCTTTCATGCCCAAAGTTGTGAAGGGCTGTGCACTGGGTCGCTGGGCCTCCAGCACGCAGGAGACGCAGCTTACCGAGGCCCCGCGGCTCTTGGTGTTGCACCTCAAGCGCTTCGCGTGGACCTCAAGGGCTCCATTGTCGGGATTGTCGGGTCACGGTTTTGAGGCTCGACGCGTAAAGGGCACTGAGTATCCGTGGTCTTGTATGGCGCGACCCCGCTGCTAAGGTTCCGAACATTGAGAAGCAACGCTACGAGAAGCAGCATCAATCCGTCCAGATCCCTTACATGCTCGCGGCCAAGAGTTCGTTGTTGCTGGAGAGCCTTTCAACAAGAGCCTCCAGTTCGCGCTAAGTTCTCCGGTTTTCGCATGTTTTCGCTGGAGTCCCCAAAGAAGTCACATTCTTCAGCAACCCTTGTCTGCAGATCTTTACAAGTTGCACCCAAATGCCACGACGACGAGGTTGGATGTGGAAAACATCCTTGGCAAGGGCAGCGCCACAGGCGCTCGAATCATTGCTGCAGGATCAGCCTTGCTGCTGCTCTGCCGCCCCCATGTACTGAGCCTGCCATTGCTCCCACGACGACCACGCCGACCATGACGATGACCACAAGAAACACCGCGCCATCCACTCGCGACGACGACCATGACCAGGACCACCATGCCGACTTCTCACGACGACGAACGCAACGACGGCTATAAACAACGGACGGCCACCACGACGACCATGACGAAAGCTCCGACGACGACGAGGACGAGTGAGGCATCGACGATCAAGACCAAGACACAGACACGCCGGTGATTATCATCAGTTTCGACTACCGGTCGTGACTGCAGCTGCTGCTGCTGTCGTAGTCGTCGTCGTCATCGCTATTGTTGCTGTCGTCGTCGTCGCTGTCGCTGCCGTGGATGTGCTCGTTGTAGTTGTACTCGTTGTCGTTGTTGTCGCTAATAACGTTGTCATCGTCGTTGTGGTCGTGCTGGTGGTAGTTGTGGTTCTTGTCGCGGTTGTCGTTGTGGCCGTTGTCGTTTTTGTTGATCGTACCTATCTATGTATCTATTTGTCTACCTGTCTATCTAGCTATATCTCGGTGCTACTAGTACTTATACAAATCAGAAGACCAGCTGCAACAGAAAAAACGGAATATGCAGACAATGTACAGTGTTCAGGAAGTCGACATAACCCCACACATGAACACGCCCATGAACCCGCGTGAAGTGCTCAGAAAGCCTTCGTGTGTGTGTGTGTAGAAAATGTAATCACCGTCACACCAAGAAGAAGATTCAGTAGAAGTAGGTAGGTGGATGGATGGATAGAAGCACCCTATATGTACATACATGTTCGATCGTTTCGTGTGCAGGCGTGTCGCCGGCACGACTCCCAGCGAGGCCGCTGGCCTCCACTGCCACGCCTGGAGCCAAGGACATCATTTGAGTTGTTGTTAAGGAACGGAGATGAAGGTACCGTAACACTCCTCAGCACATTCCTAAAGCCTAAACCCCAAACTCTACGCCGTCAACTATATGTCACCGAGTCATGGGTTGCAGCTGTGAGGCTTTGAGGAGTTGGGCGTGTTCTGTCCCTTGCTGGATGATGTTGGGCTTCTTCACTCCCATTATGGCATGCTCCCCCAAGCCCTCAAATCCCAGACCCTGAACCCTTAAGCCAGAACCAAGCCGCCCCTTAAGAAAAGAAGTCAGAAAGCCTAAGGCCCGCTGCAAACGGAGCTCCGGCCGACGAGGTGGAAGATGCAAATTAAGAGAGACTTGGGGTTCGGTTTAGGGTTTAGGGTTTAGGAGTTGCATATCGGAATCTCAAGGGGCATCGACAGCTGTTTGATTTGCCCGGTCCAAGAAACTATCTTCAAAGAGATCCCGGGATCCCCCGAGATTTCGGAGGCAGGTGAGAGTCCTGCCAGACGGCCTGCTCAACAGCGCTCTGCAGTTGGAAAAAGGCGTCAAAATGAAACCACCCTGTAACCCCGAGCTCACACAACTCCAGGCTGAGCCGGCAGAAGCGCTCGTGTACAAGCTCCGTGCCATCGTCTCACACGAAGGGGCATCGCCCAGGTGCCATCTGATCTGGGGTTTCCCAGAAAGCAAGCATCTTGTGTGGGCCTCACCACCATGACCTTTGTCGTCGTCGTCACTGTCCTCGACTGTCGTGCGCATCTTGCTCTTCGTCACGTGGGTCGTGATCCTCGATGTCATTAGCGTGGGCAGCATGTCCTCGTGATCGTCATCATCTTCATCATTCATATCGCATGACCACCATTACCGCCACCAGCAACATCATCTTGTGGATGTCGTCATTGTTGCAATAGGGGTGATAATTCGAACGTTTGGCTTTCAGTTCAGTCTCGTATGAAATTCGCGCCCTGTTTGGCTTGGATGTTTGGTTCCTTCATTGCAGAGTCTGGGGCAGGTCTGGGCACTACGTCTGCTTCGCGGAATCTGCCAAAGGGGAGTGGAGCCTCTTTGATGACTCCCGCGTGAAGCAGTTTGCAGCTGGCGAGGACGGGGTTACCTTTTTGGCTTTGGCACCCTACCGACTAAACCGGCTGGGTTTAGGGTTTTGTTTATGTGATCTCTTTGGTGTGTTGCACTTCGTCCAGGAGCCATGGACAACTTTGGGCAGCAAAGCATATATGCTGCCGCTTGAGCAGCACTGAGTAGGCTCAGACCTGTAGAGTCTGTAGAGGCGCTGAGTGAACAGTTTCATCCATAGTGACGCTCATTACGATTCGGGTGATGTTGTGGAATGCTGATGATGATTATCATGACGTGACGGTCATGACTTTGATGACGGTAGCGAGGGCGCAAACAACGATGTGTATCTGTATCTGTATAAGTATGAGTATGAGTATGAGTATGATGAGGATGAGGATGAGGATGAGGATGGGGGGGAGGATGAGGATTAGGGTGACCATTCGATGAAGGAGCCTTTGACTGTGATCATGGAATTAACGGTTGTGATAGCAAGCTTGTGAGAAGAACAATATAGGCGTACGAAATTGAATGACGTTGCTCATGATCATGACCCAGGATAAAAATGGTGTTTATGATGAAGAGCGAGGATCTGCCATTGGAATGCTGATGATGAGTGTGCTGAGGTCAAGAATTGGGTGGTCATGGCGATGGTTGTACTGGCGTTCATGATTACCTATACTGTTTTGGGGTACTTACTATAATTATAGTATAATGGGCCCCTATATAAACCCTAGTCTACTTGTTAAGGCCGCTATAGTCGCTTTTGCAGCTGCTCGAGACTTCGATGATGCTAATGCAGAGGGCGAGGGTGCGGAGGTTGACGACAGAACCCCTGAGAATGACGACTGCAGCTGCTATCGCAACACGGAGGCAGAAGATAATAAATCTTTGAGCATCCCAGGTTCTACGTCCTCGGAGGTTCGAAGCTCAGATTTCAGGGGCTGTCGTCAGACTCGCAGAGCTCCAAAACCCCTCTGCCCTCAATGCTCCCCGAACCAAAACCCTAAACCCTAAACCCCCAAACCCCTAAACCCTAAACCTCTAAACCCCTAAACCCTAAACCCCTAAACCCTAAACCCTAAACCCTAAATCTGAACTGCAGCCCCAAACCCAAACTTCCGTCCGTCCCTCCACCGAGGCTCCCAGTCGCCAGATCCGTCGTAGCTCCGTAGCTGCAAGTTGTAGCATCGGCTTGGCACGAGGTTGCCGGCATAGGCGATGCGTCGATGATGTAAGTGTGCTTTGAGTGTTTAATCCGCGCGTTTTCACTTCCCGGGAGATCGCTGCCGGACGCAGAAGTTATGACTCCCTATCTCCCGGTTGAAAGCAGCGTCCGAGGGCACCTCGGCCCCCCCCGGTGGGGTCGACGTGCCTGGTCCTGTGAACAGCACCGACTTGGTGGGGGCCCACGACACGGACTTCGAGGGAGCATGGACCTGCCAACAGGCTCCAGTTCTTCTGACAAGGATTTAGGGTGCTGAGATTCCTACCGCTAGGATGTTTATACTGACGATGAGTCTTGTTACCTTTTGTTTCGCATTGAAGCTACTTGACTCAAGAAGCTATACGTGTTAGATTGTGTTAGTGACAGCCACACGAGGGAACCGAGGCGGTCACTGCCGTCTCACTGCAGATGTGGAGTCCGGTGTCTGCGGCCACGGGGAACAGAGAAGCGGGGTTGGCCGAAAACTGGCGCCGTTCTTCCAGTCTGATGTGCCTGTTGGCTTGGGGCGAGCCGGCTTGAACCTTCTGGGTCCGGAAAGGCTCCAATCTGTTGGGTTTTGGTTGCAGGGCTCCCCAAGGCCCTCCTTTTAGGCACAGGACAGCACAGGTTACTTCAGTCAGCTTAGCAGGCAAGAGCGGGGCACTCTGAAGATGCTGTTGATGGGTTTATGCTTATGTGTTGTGTCTTTCACTTCCTATAGATGCATCATGTTCGCACAGGGTCTGTGAGTTTTTTTGCGGCCAGGCCTTTCAGCAGGAATCTCTGATCCGTGCAAGCAAACCTGATCTGCTGCCGGACTGGTAGACACATAAAGGCAACCAATTCAGCATATGCAGACATAAAGCCCGTGAGAACATAAGATTAGAACATGGTCATGAACGTAGAGTTTTGCAATGCGCAAGGAGGCATACTGCATGAAGCGGAGTATCACTCAGCATGGGAGAGCATGTCACAGCATGGCAACAGGCTCTTGCACAAAACCAGACAATGTATTGTTATCACCAGAGAGCATCGCCGGGCCACAGAGCAGAGTGTAACTACGCTTTTCATCGCTTTTCTTTCGAAGAGACCAGAATCTGTGGTGTTTCGTGATTTACTTTACAGGAGTGATTTCCTTACAGTAACTCCTTTGTATAAAGTCCACTGCGTGGCTCCGGTGCCATGCAAAGCTGAGGAATTGTGTTTTGACAGAGGCAAGTATGCAGCATCGTGGCGCGGGGCTCTGACCCTGCCTGCCGCTGCTAGGCTCCGTCGATTTGTTTTTTTTCTGTCCTCGCAGCCTTCTCACAGCGTTGAGTGCAAGAGGACATGTCACATGTTTCGCTAAGTGCAGGGTTTCCCTAAGCTGGGGAACTTGGGGAGCAGGAAAGGGTCAAAAGAAGCAGATGGCAAATTAGAGTTCCATCTCCCTGTAATTGATTTCGTAGGATCCTGGAGCAGGCCAACATGCAGCAGTTGCAGGGGCATCTTAGGTTTAGGCTGAGATGATCCTTCTTGCAGCCCTTCTCCTCGCTGCGCCTAGCTTGTCTCGCTCTCAGGATCCTGTGACTCTCGCAAGCTTCTACTGGAAGCGGTCTATCACGACGACGACTGCTACACTGCCACTGCCACTGCGGACTACTGGGCACTGAGCACTGGGCACTGGCCACTGCCACTGCAACTTCTCTTGCTGCTGCTGCTGCTGCTGCTACTGCCACCGCTACACGTACGGCTACTGCGACTGCTACTGCTACTGCTACTGCTCCTCCTGCTGCTGCTGCTGCTTCTGCTGCTACTACTACTACTACTACCTCTACTACTATTACCACGATACGAATAACAATAGTAACAACATTATGAAGAACAATAGTAGTTGCTACTGCCGCTACCACCGCGGCTGTCACTACTGCTGCTGCTGCTGCTCGTGCTACTGCTGCTGATGCGCTTCTGCAACTACCACCACAACAGCAACAACAACCCCACTACGACAACGACGACCCCCACTACTACTGCTGCAATCCCTCGAGCTTCGACTCAGGTGTCGCGCGAGCCATTACCAGGGTTCTTGCCAGGCGGACGAGGTGGTACAACGCTCAGAGAGACAGACTGCAAGGTGGTGACAACTCTCACTTCTCCGCTCCTCCGTCCCCACTGAACCCTGAATCCGAACATCCTTCTAGCTCCAAGACTCATGCAAGGCTGGTGAAATCCAGGGGGAGGATGGCATGGCCGAGTCCTCATTGTGCTAGCGTCAGGAGGACATGGCAAAATTTTCAAGAAGGCAGGTCATCCCGGAGCAAGCAGCATGGTCGACCCTGCAAAAGTTGTTCAGCACGAACAGCAAGAACAACAAACACCAGTCGCGATGATGGTGAGCCTGTAGCAAGCAGAACATGAGCAAATACACAGGAAGAACAGTAACAGTCACACTCTTCTCGCAACTGGTCAGCAATAGTGCCACAGCGGCGATCGCCGTCGTAATTATCATCGTCATCTGTCCTCCTCTTCCATTGCCGTCATGAATGTCAACAGCAGAGACAGTGTTTCGACTAGGCAATAGTCACAGCCATTTCATGCAGTGGCATGGCTGCCACGAATAATTGCAAGAACGGCAACGGCGATCTGAACGCATCGTGATTGCCTTCCCAGAATTTGAAGGGATAACATCACCAGAGTTGTCGTATTTTGCTACAGTACTCCGAGGTGTGTGCACCGAAGTGCTCTGCCTCCTTCGAGTGCCCGATGGACACCCCGCTCACCTCTACGGCACGGGGCTTAGGCGTTGACGAGCCACGAGGGGGTGCGCTGGCGGCTTGCTGTAAGGTAGTTGGAGTTGACGGTTTGGAATGTGAGCTCGGTTCGGAACAAGGCAAGCGGCAAGAACTAAAGCCTCCAGCCAGCATCGTGAGTCTCAGCGTGCCGAAAACGCTGATTTCAATCCCCCAAGCATTTCGCATAGGTTTTAGGTTCCCTGAAATCCCATGGCCGTGGAATGTTGTCGCTCGCGGTCGCTTGGTCTTGTGGAGGCGCGGGTCATTTGGTCTGATTCAGGGATCCTGTTGTCGCAAGGTCCGAAGGAATTGTACGCCCACATGCGTTGAGACCCTGCAGCGCAAGTAACCTTAAACAAGGTACTCCTCATGTTCTGACACCCGCAGACAAGCCAAGCTCAGCCTGCACCCCCTCGAATCCCTGCAATGCCTGGCGCATCCATCGTTTCAGCTGGGTTTTGCAGGTCTTGAAGCAGTAGCAGAGCTCATGCCAGGCGCAGCCCCAGTGCATGCTGCAGACCGTCGATCAGGCCCAAGGGAACAAAACCACCTGCAAATTTCGTAGCTCCACAAACGATGCTTCGTACTTGTCGGTTTGGTAGCATCATTCTGCTGCTTAGAAGCAGCAGCGATCGCCCCAGCCAAGAAGAGTGCAGCGACTGTGCAGTATGGGGCCTGGTAAGGGCCTTCAGACCCGTCTCTTCATGTTGTTCTGCGTTGGCGGATGTTGGTTCCTGCATGGCACTCCCTCATCACATCGGCATTGTCATCATCCTGCCTCAGCTCGTAACGTCGTCATCACTCCGTGCTGTTCTGACCAGCCAGGCTTTCTACTGCGGCCTCCTCTGCCAGGCCACGCAGAGTTTTCTCTCCGGCCCTGGGTTTGAAGTTTGGACCATGTCGGAGGCTTTTGCTCCCTCGGCTTCTTTCGTTCCCAGCATCCTGAAGACTTCTGTTCGGGCTAGCTTGGTGAGAGCGCCAGAGGCTGGGAATGTCAGTCCGCAACATGGCTCCTTGGACAGATTGAGGGCAGGGACATACTGTGACGGGAATGGATGAGGTTCCGAAAGTATCTTGCGGCCCTGCAACCCTAAACCCTAAACCACAAAGCCCAAACATCCGAAGAGCCTACTGCGCTCGAGCTTCAACTCGTGCCGAAGCGGAGGACAGAAGTGTAGTGTTTGAGAACTAGGGGACGATAATGGTAACAACACCCTGAGTGAGAAGTAGAAGACATAATGTAGCCATGAGTTATGGGAAGTAGCAGCACCGAGAAAGCAGCACGACTGGCAATCGTCATGGTAGTGACAGCAATCGTACTGGTAATCGTAGTACCAACCCCGACCAAAGCCCTTGAAGCTGTAACTTCGTGGTCGATGGGTTCTTGCTCCAGGCAGATGCGCAGTGCCCGAGCGGTGCATCCTGCCGCAAGGCGGGGTCTCAGGCTTGTGAGAGCAGGAATCAGGTATTTGGTTGAAGACGGTGACGCTTGAAGTTCGAAGGTTTGCTTATGGGGTTTTGTCACGGGCTCAGGGTTTCGGGTTGTCTTTGCAGGGCCCCCATGTTAGTCAGCATCCGATCCTTTTGTGGTATGTGCGGTCTCTTGCAGCTCTCACCGCAGCTCCTCCAAACGTGCCAGCCTGCAACAAGCCCGAAACCGACCTTGTTACATTGTTGAGGTGGGCACGCAGGGCGTTGGCTTGTGCATCCATCCGCTGTCCTTCGCAGACTGGGTGCGGACCCCGCAACTTTCAGACAAGGTGCTGCAGCTCAAGGAATTTAATCGTTCGAAGCCCACACTACGCTACACCTTCCTGAAGGCCTGAAGCCTTAAGCTGTCACGGCCTGAAAAAGCCCACGCTCCCACAAAGCCTAAAGGCTTCAAGCTGCGGGATTTCCGATTTCAAGGCTGTTGAGTCTTTCCGATTCTTGAGCGCTCAGGGCGGGTGTTTAGGGTGCTTGGGCTGAGGACCGAAGCCGCACTCCATGAGCATTTTGCTTTTGAGTCACGTCGATCAAGTTGCCTCCGAGTGGATTGACGAAGGATGCCTGGTGTACGCTTTCGATCAGCCTATGCGCAGGCCATGTCGCACTCCTGCACATGACGCGAACTGGTTCGGAACCCTCGCCGACACCTGCAGCTTGCACCCCTATGCTTCTTGCGGTGAGCCGCAGCCGACACGGCTGAGGAAGGCTCTCCCTCGACTCCCTGAAGACCCTGGGACTGGGTATGAGGTTGGCTCTGTTTTCTCGGCGCGGGCAAGGCCTTCCGGGCTCGGTGTTTGCCGGCGCACCCCCTCCATTCGAAGCCTCACATCAGCATCGAGGCTTGGTCGGCACGGCTGCGACAGAAGATTGCTCACAACTCGATGCGACGGCCATGCAGGCGTGCACCCATGGCTTGGGCCGCCAATGCTGGTTGTGAGCGTTTCTTGTGGCCGCTTATCAGTGCCGAAGCCCGGATTGGGGAAACTGCGTGTCCGGCATGCTCGGCGCTGCTTGAAGTGATTTCGTTTTGGTGAAAACGGAGGTTCATCAAGAACACAGATATCCTCCACGACCCTGTGGGCGTCCATCCTGTTCTTTGTCAACGACTCGGGGCCCACGCTCTGGGCCCTCTAATGTCTGCCATTGGCTTTGCTCTTCCAGGCTACAAACTCCGTGCTGCGCGCTGTGAGCGTGCCATCCAAGGTTTGTCCCCAAGCTTAGATTTGTCTTCGTTCGCTTAGGCACCCTTGTTATAATGTGGGCAAAGCAGATCAGGCTTTGCGTGATGCTTCTAGCCGGGGTCGGGCTACCGACGCCAATCCCACAAGCCAAGACCTGTCACGGTGCTTTTGAAGTTGCATCTACCAGCGTGTTGTTTTTGTCTCTGCTTTCGTCAGGTGCCGGCACATAACATTGCACATCTTGCAGCTGATGTCGTCCCCCTGTGCTCCTCGTCCGGTGCCGTATGTGATATGGAACCTCCTGCGCACGCGCTGCATGTCTCCAGCTTCCCAGCATGCGGCATGTGTTTCTTGTTGCATTTGAGTTGCAAGGGCCCCTTAAACAGTGGGGATGATGGCGGCAACGGCACAGCAGCTCCTCGCCTCGTCGCGAGAATGCATGCATGCGCCGTTGCCACATGATGCGGGCTTAGCTGCAACAGGGAGCAGCCCACGGGGTGTTCCCGTTCCCACCGAAATCCGTTATCCGCAATCTCAAGCGCAAAGCACAGATGAATACCACCGTTGGCCACAACGTATGCATGTACGGAGGCGCCGATCCTTGCTGTAGATGCTGCAGCCGGCAGCGCGCGAGTAGCCGATCAATCGGCTTGCGACTTCCCTACAATTCAAGGGGTCGATTCTTGTTGGGATTTCGAGTGATTGGGATGTGCGCGGGGCCTGCCTACGCTGTCCTTTCGGCCATCAGCCGGTGCCCGGCAGGATATGACAAGCCAACAGAGATTCGGATGTTGCTTCCGGCAGAAGCTTTCTTGGAGGAGCCACGCCGCAATGTTGCTTGGGCCCTGCTGCAAGGCATCACCGCTCAACACGATCCGGACAGCACGGACTGAGAGAACGTCCAGGATACGACGGAGGTGTGGTTCAGCCAAAGGTACACCACGCCCTTCGAGGAGTGGAGTGCGCAGGGCGCAGATCGACAATCGTCGAACGGATCGAGGTATGGTTTTGAGACTACGGCTGCCGGCTTGCAAAGTGGCAGGTTGAATGTCGTGAATCGCCCCCAGGGCTTGAAAATGTATGTCAAGCCCGTTCGTCGCGATGCATTTTCGGGGGGTCGGATCAAAGCAAGCGCAGCACGCCAAAATCTCCATGTACAGGATTTCAGCCGGGTCGCTTACTCGCAAAGTTCATAGCTGTCGCCCTAGTCCCAGCTGTGTTGGAGCGCAGATGTAAACCCTACCACAACCCCGAACCGCCACACTCCCATAGATAACCCATGCACCTCGCTCCGCAAGTTTTTCTTAAGAAGGCATTCCGCTTGTGGGGTGGTGGCGGTGTGTCATTTCAAATTGGTGAGGCTGCAGTCCGAGGTTGATCATTCCGGTGCAATACTGTCGCACTTATGCCCATCGGGTCACCCGAAAATTCTTCAGCTCCTGAACGCCGAAACCTTGACACTTGAAACCCTCAGACCATCTAATCCCAGGCCCGATTGTCCACGCGTGTGAAGCTGGCAATAGGCGCCCAGCCGACAACAGAGGAGCTTCAATGTTCACAATAGTTCTCACAACATGTCATGTTTGCTTGCACCAGCATCAGTAGGATGTCAGTAGGACTACTAATTGGTAGCATGATGTGCGAAATATTGTGGTTATGCTTTAGTGTGATTTTCTCAACAGCACGAGGGTGTTGCATGTTCGTTCGAGGATTTGAATGGATCAGTTGGGGGAAATATATTCGAAAGACAGGCTACTCGGAGAAGTTCGGGCCCTTTTCTAGCGGAAGCCAGCGGTGCTTGGAAGTGCTTCAGATAGGCTTTGTGCTTTATCCGGGCCAGCCCTGAACCCAAAACTCAAAATCCTAAGCCGTGAACCTTAAACACAGCGTTCATCCTAAAACCGTTCACAACGTTTCGGGGCCCAGGAGATTCGGAGGTCAGCTGGATGCTGAGTTCCTGCGGCCACATGTTTGGGAACTGAGATGACGCCTGAGCCATCCTCGAGCCCCAGATCGGTCACATATTTCATGGCTTAATCCCAACTGCGACAATCCCGTCAACCGCCTAGCTCGGACCTGCTGACCGCCAGGCTTCCCCAGCGCTCCCTCTGGGTCGCCGGCAGGGTAGCTTGGCGCGAGATGATTTGTTGGTCGTGGTGTGGGCAGTGCTAGTGAGCTAGTGGTCGTCATACTCGCAGTCGTAGTCGTCGTTGTAGTCGTCGCCGTCGTCGCAGTCGTCGTATTAGTAGGAGGAGGAGATAGGAGGAGGATCAATGATAGACGGCTAGGAATAGGAGTTGGCAGAAAGAGAGAGCAGTTGCAGCATCAGCAGCGAAATACATTAATGATGGTTGATTTTTCATCGTCAAGAAGTGCAGGAATCCGCAGGAACCCTTCATATCGTCAGATAGCCTCAGGAGCAAGGGCTTCCAGGTCGCGAAGGCGTACTCCGCTCTGCAAAGCCTCAAGCGGCGCGGATCTCAAAGCAAGATGGCAGTAGTTATGTGAGGAGTGTAGAATGGATGTTTAGAAACTCCGCGTTTGGGCATTTGGATGTGTGCATGTTTAGCAGTCTAAGGGGTTTCGATTCAGGGTGTAGGCTTTGGGAAGAGTACTAGTCTAAACCAAAGCTGAGCTATCACAGGTCGTGCAAGGGTGCTTTGCAGGTGCTTTGTCTGTTGGTGCTCATGGAGTCCGACGGCGGATGCTAGAGCATGTCCGGCATGCAGGGAAGAGATTCGACGAGAGAAGTGAGGAATGAGGGCCCAAGGAGGAAAATGTGTTTCGTCTCCTTCGCAGCAGACTTATCAGTTTTGTTGTTTTGAATAACTTTGTTTGCATCCTATACACGACTCCTGACCTTCCCACAACAGCCGCGGTTGCTGCCACTAGTGCTGCTCCCTGCGCCCTCCTCCTCCTCCTCCTCTGCCTCCTACTCCTGTTCCTACTCCTACTACTCCTACTACTCCTATGCAAAGTCGGCTCTATCTTGAACCTCAGACCTACGGAACCCAAATCCTTGCAGATGCTATGGGTCTTCTCCCTTCCTCTGAAGGCGATACGCGATATCTGACGGCGACGCTGATGTTTTGACTGTCAAGGCAGCTTGTGCATCCAGGCCTAGGGTTTGCGGGTTGAGGGTTATGGCATTTTTAGCGGTGCACCCCTTTCTTCACAGAGTGTTCTTTGCATCGATCACAGGTTCCATCCATCGCGGGCTTCGATTTTTCGCAGGCTTTGCACTCCGCAGGGTTCGGCGTTGATAATGTTGGTGCTAAGGTTTTACACAACTCTTCTGATGGTCATCACGGCCATCATGGGCATCGCCATCATAATCATAATTTCGACGGTCATCACCATCATCGCAATCAACATCATCATGTTGGTCGCGACGGGCTCATTGCTATTATGGGTCTTTTTTCTTAAGCCTTACCGCCGTCACTGAAAGTCAGGATTGAGTTGAAGAATATTACCTGCACCCTTTTCGTGTGCTTCCCTACTGCCCTCGCGTTCCGACCGGCAGGCCACGCCAGGGAAATCCTTGACGCATTTACGCTTTCGGCCCAACCCCTGCGTCCTACACCCTGCATCCCGCGCTCTGAATCCTAGACTTCAATTCCAAAGATATCAGCCCTGAGGTTCGGACCCAACTGCTCAGCCCTAAACGCCCTAAACCCATCCATCGGCAAGGAGATGCTGGCGGCGGCATCGCTCCCTCTTGGCTTGGTTGCCTGGGGCCCGGCCGCCCTTGGCTCTGTCAGGCTTGAGAGTTCAGTGAGTTCAGTCTAGCGTTTTGGGTTAAGGGTTTAGGGTTTCAGGAATATGGGTTAGGGGCTTTGGAGGTTCATGGGGGTTTACGGCCACAGCAGGCTTGAGTTTTGGCTTTCGTGAGTTGGCAGGCTTTCGTCATTGGCGTTTGCCCTGAGGGCATTGCCGGCTGCATAGGGCGCGGAGCAAAGCCTCGGACCATCAACGCTAAGCCTTTGAATCTCAGAATCAGAACCCTAAACCCTGAAACCCTAAAGCCTTTAAATCCCCAGACCCTTACATCCCAGCCCCGACAGATACCGCACGCGACCCCNCCCCCCCCCAAAGTACTGAGGAGCGGGAGCAGCAAGCCCTGACCGGTCTGGCTGGGAACTGAGCTTTTGGAGTTGGGTTTAAGGGTTTAGGGGTTAGGGTAAAAGGTTTTGGGCGGTGTGGCTATGGGGGGTAGAGTTTAAGGGCGAGTTTGTTTTTGAGTGCCTTGTTCAGCTAAGGTTTTCTTAGCTTTAGAAAGGTGGTGTGTATGAGGTGCTCCCTGCAATACCTTGCTGCGCTTTATTGGTCGTCGGTGCAGGACCAGCAATCGATCCGGAGAACTTCAGCCTGTCAGCATGATGTCATGGCCCCTAGATCATCGGTGCATCTATAGTCCGTTACATCTGGTGGGCTTTTTCGGAGCCAAAAGTCTCCGAGACGAACGAAGCAAAGAGCATAACCAGACAGGAAACCTTGGAAACACTTTCAGACATGTTGCTAGGGCCAGTAGCGGTAGAAACAGCAGGCAGAACGACCCAGTTTCGTCAGCGGCAATGGGCTTTCTGTGTTTTGAAGCTTAGAGATCTCCGCACATTGTATGAGTCACACTGATACGGGCAACCTTTAGTACAAGGCGAAAGATAGTTGTGCCATGAAGTGAATGTGATGACCAGCCCTGAAACTTTCTGCTTTTACAGAGAAGCCAGCAAGTGTATTATATGCATCTCACACAAAGGACAGGACCGCAAGAACTACTGAGAGTGACCTTGACGATCAATCTTGACGAGTATTGGAGTAGATTTAAACGAGAAGTATCGTGGATAGCGCCATTGCCCGTGCATCCTCCGGGGCCTACTGCTTGTCAACCCGGCAAATTTCTAGAACATCGACAGCAAACCAAATGGGGCACTTCCCGACCTCCCTCAGACAAGCATGGTGAAGAAGGCCATAGAGCAGGGCCGGAGTCTCAGTCTGTGCCTGGTTTGGCCGGGGTAAACGTAGGTAAAGCTTAAACTCGATTTCCGGGCTTGGAAGGCAGTGCGGGGAGTTTAGGAAGCTTAGTTTCCTGGAGGGTTCTTGGGATGCCGCGCTTCGGGATGCGGTTCCCTGCTTGACAAAACCAGGTTAGATTTTAGGGAAGTCTTCAAGCCGCCAGAGCAGCATTCTTCCTACAGCAACGTCCCGAAAGCTTCACCCTGAGATCTCTGCTGCTGGGCTTAAGCCCAGAGCATGCAGCCTTGAAGCCTCAAGTTTCATCCCAAAGCCGGCCACCGAGGCAACGCCAAGACCGGGCTGGTGTCCGAGGTTTCTTCGGATTTGTTCCCGCCTCGGTCTGTATTTGTGGGGCTCTCTCTGTGTGTATCCGTGTGTGGGTGGGTGATGTGTTGGGCTTGTTTTGGGGTTCTGGGCATTTGGAGATTTTGGAGTTTCGGGCTTCGGGTTTTCGGCTGGCTGCAACCTCAGACCGGAAGGCTTGACGGACTCGTACGCGCGCTTATGGCCTACGTCTCGACTTCTTTAAAGCCTTGATCTTCTAAGCTTCTAAGGCCTCAAGCTCACAGAGAACCCAAAAGTCGAAGCCGCTCTCAGGAAGTTCTTTGGCAACAACATGGTTTCGGGACCCTCCGGCTGGGAGCGCGAAGCCGAGAGTGTCGCTGGGGCCTCAGCGGCATTTTGAGGCATTTGGGGATCATGGTTGAGGTGAAAGCTTTTGGAGTTAAGGGTTCGGACTCTTAGGATTTTCCCGGCATGCGTGTGGATTGGTGCACCAGGGCTTCCTTGCGGACGGCTGAAGGCCATCAGCACCCGAAGCCGAACCCAAGGTAAAACACTCCGAAGCCATGTTGCCGAAGTTGAGACGGATGAAAGCTGAAACTAGTAGTGAATTAGTGCATCAAGACCTCAAAGCAAGGCGGCCTAAAGAAAAAGCTTGGACTCAGTACGCGAGCTGTACAAGGACTCACCACTGCCATGAGGACGCACCATGTTGGCCCTGCTCGGGAGGACTACCCTTAGAAAGCAAGATCTGCAAAGCCACCATAACTATCCCTAAACCCTAAACCTTACAGGATCCCAGCCACCATAACATAACTGTTCCGGCCCGCTGAAATGTGGCCCTTACGAGCATCTCAGCCTCTGCCCCCGTTTCCCTTGGGATGCAGGTTTGGAACGTAGAGCACATCGAGAACTACGGGGCGGCCACGGGTCTGTCGGCCCCTGAAAGCTCTGCTTGCTTCTGGGGTTTGGGTCGATGCAACTTTCCTGTGTGTTTAGGGCCGAAGATGGCATGGAGATTCTCTCGCCAGTTTAGTGTTGAGAGTTATACCGGGTTGGAGTGCGCTGTGCGTCTATGAGTGAGTCTAGGGCACTCCTGTTCTAAGCGCAACACAAGAGCTGGCACTGCGACTGATCCCAAACTAAGTTTCGGATTTCCTGCTTCCTAATGATGTTGCCTCCACGGCTGTTGCGATGCTAAGCCACCTATAACATACAGATCCAACCCCAACCAGCACATGCTACGGAAGCCACAGCGACTCCAAACGGGTCCTTCTATCCATCCTAGCATCATTGATTCCATTATCCTCTTCTTTCTCTGTGAGAGCCTCAGCCCCAATCCCTAAATCTTTCGAAGCATGCCGAGGTTGCGTGGGGTCATCGAGTTGGGCCTCATTTACCTCGTCTGCGGCGCCCTCTACAAGTATCAGATACACGGCGCGCAAGGCGCCCACGCCGTAAGGGAGCCTTCCAAAGGGCTAGGAGAATCAAGGTGGGTAGAAGTACAAGGGCTACCACAGGGAGGGTTAGAGGAGGCGCCTCTATTGGGAGCCCTTTTCTCCTGGACTCATGGCGAAATGTAGCCCCAGGACCTGTTCGAAGTATGTAGCCTTTTTCAACGGGGCATTTACGGTTCAGAGTCATCACCTAGTGATTGGTGGGAGCTAGGAGAGCACGTCAACGGAGGTGGGACCTGGGCTCTGGACTTGGAGATGTGACTTCTCGCTTGGCTTTCGGGCTCTTGGGGATTCTAGAACACATCAGCCTATGATGCAAAAAGCGCCGCGCGCGAGCTCGACACAGACGGTGCCAACAAGGAAAGCCTGAGTCACAACGTCCAGCCCGAATCCAAGAAGTCCCAACTCCCATGGCTTCAAACATGAAAAAACTCGGAACGCCTTGGAAGGTCCCACCTCCCACCTAGACCTAAACCCTGAAGGTCTGCAGCTGATTCCTCATCTGGAGTTCTGGATGGACTATCCTGCCTTAGTCGCCGATGGGGTGCAGTACTCGAAGGTGTGCCGGGCCCAGAGTTCACCTCCTCGGGGGGACAAGGCTGCGCAGCCCCAAAATCCTACACTCCAAATCCCAAAACCCTAAGCCCTAAACGCTTAATGCTCTAAGCCCTACCACCCTCATGAAGAGATGAAAGAATGTGCTCCGAGGTTGCTGTCCCAGTTTGGCGGCGGCGGCGGCAAGGCAGACGGTTTCGAGAGCGCGGCGCTGAGCCCTGGGTTTCAAGAGGCTTGCAGGGTTGAGGGTTTCGAGTCTCGAGTTGAGGATTTAGGACTTAGGGACTAGGGTTGAGGGTGATTCTGGGCTGTTAGAGGCTTGAGCCGTGCAGGCTCCGGCTGGAAGGTGCGTGGTGCAGCTGCGAAGGTCTAGGGCTTGGAGTTGAGTTCTAAGCTCAGGTTTCTGAATCTCCACCAAAAAGCTGAGCTCCCTCGAACCATTGCACTCCGTGCGCTTACAGGGTCACTACGGTGTGGGGGTGGTTGTCGGGTCACCCTAAGCCCTAAGCCAAAATGTTGGCTTTGGGACCTTCGAGCCTTGCAAGGCTTTCCACCGGCTCCGGCCGTCCCAAGCTGAGCATTCCCCGTGCATGCGGTGATCTTTGAGCCATGGATCTCAGCGTCATGATTGCGAGCACTGCTGCAACTTGTTATTGTTGTCAATGCTTCTTTTTGTTGTTATTGTAGTGTTATTGTTATTGTTATTGTTATCATCGTCAAGTTTATGTTTAAAAGTATTACATCATCAGTACCATTGTCATTATCACGACTGTTATGATGATGACGATGACGAGGACAATGGTAATGACGGTGACGGTGTGGTTGTTGATGATGATGATGATTATGATAATTGTGATGATGGTGATGATGAGTGCGATTATGGTTATGGTTATTATGATGCTTTTGGATATCGTTATTGAAAATTTTCGTCTTGTGTAGATTTTTACCAGTTATGACCGAAGGCCCAGAGTTCCTGAGCCATGACCCCCTACAAGAACGGCGGAGGAGAGAGACACCTTCGCGAACTTTGAGCCGAGCAGATGACAGCTCCACTCGGTCGGCTCGTTCGGTGGGTCGAGCAAGAGCGGTCTCATGAGAATAGCGGCAGACAAACTGAAGGAATTGGGATCCCAGGCGTCAACCGACCCACCGGGCAAAGCCCGTTAGTGAACCGTGCTGGGACTGCGCCCTGGATCCATAAACACCCAGAAGTCCCCGACCTCAAGCTCCAGGGAATGCCCAGCCGAGACGCCAATTTACTGCAGGTTAAAACAGCCGTCCCGCCAGGGCTACTATTGACTCGTGGTTGACTTTGTGCGTAATGCCACCGTGTATACTACGACTTGTTCCAGATATTGTTGCCGTTCTTCTATCATTGCCATTGCCACTTGTTGTCAGGAGCCATACTTCCTCAACTCTGATACTACTAGTCTTGGCATCTTGGTGTTTTCTTCAACTTCTGTTTGCCTAGGATCTCTGCTGAAGAAGCTCCGGCCTGTGCGTGCCTTGTGGGCGTCAAGGCTTCCAACTCTGAAAAAAGAGGACATCAAGGAGGAGCCAAACGTACTGATAGCCCCGAAGATGAAACCCCAAGAATCCCTTGATGCCCTGAAAAGATTTAAAGTGTTGAGTTAAGCATCAGGGTTTTGGGTTGATGCTGACTCAAGCCTGGTGGTACTCTGGTTATCAGCAACCTGGTGCGATGTCGGACGGCCCTCCACCGGCTCTGATCTTGATCTGCCGGTTGCTGAGCGAGCTGTTTGAGAAGTTGGGCAGGCTGCATCAGGCGATCCGCGATCCGCGTACGTGTGATTCAAGGAGCTGCAAGAATCGGTGACAAACCGAACGCCCAGGTGGCCCTTCGGGTTCTGGCAAGTCAACTCTGGCCCAAAGGAATCTTGGCTTCCGGTTTGAAAGATCCAATGCCGAGAAGAGTCGGTGCGTTGTCGATGCTAAGGCTAGCCGAGCAGCTGCAGGCCGTCGTGGTTCACCAGGACCGCTACTTCTTGAAAACTTTCGTGCGTCGGGCGACTCAGTTGACTGGTGCCTGCACGATGCGATTGCCATTCCCTTCGCTGCAGGCTACAGGGACCGTGCAGCTCGGCAGGAAGCTGCGGCCAGGAGCCTCGTGCTTTTTGGCGTCTGAGGTCGATGACACCTTTGAGGGCCCGGAGAACGTGGACTGGCCACGGCTGCGGGAAGACGTGCGGCTTGGTCGTGATGGTGCCAGGTTTGCACCAAAGCCCAGCCTACTTCGGAAAGATCTGCAACGTGCGCGTAGGTTGACGAAGTCACAGTCCGTGCTTCCTGAAACCTGAACTCAAAACACCGCACCTCGAACCCAAGTCCCGAATCCCCAGCTTCAACACCAATTCCGAGGATGTGGCACCTCCAACAGACACCTGTGGTTGCTGAGGGCCATCTTCTAGCCCTGCATCAGGCGGGCACCCCTCTGTGTGAGTTGGGGATCAAGCTTCTGCGGCTTGGGGTTCAGGACCGTGTAATATGGAAGCGTGATTGCAAGCACCGTTCCCCAGTGCTCCCAGAATCATGATCGCAGGAGAGTATGGAGGTTGAAGGTTACCTTAAGGTTCCTGTAAGGGTAGCAACAAGAGTTCCTCTACGGGATCCCTCTTTTCATGACCATGCGGAGGTGAGCAAGACTGGCCATGAACAGACGGACCCAGAACATCGATTACACCCTAAGGTGGCTGAAGCCCGAAGCCCCTAAACCCTAAAACCTCAAGCCCGAAGCCCTAAAGTGGACCTGAAGCCCACATCCGAACCCCAAGATCCTGAACCCTGAAACCCTGGCCCTGAGCCAGGGGATAAGCCTTGGAACCGTAAGCAAATCCTAAGCCCTAGTATCAGGAGCTGATTTCGGCAGCAAAGCTTTGCGTGATTCTGCACTGCACGGCAGAGGTTTGTCGCCTGGCAGCAGCTGCTGAGGGTTTTGGATTTCATTGTTTTTTATTGAGTCTTCATCATATACACTGTTATGAAGTCTCCGATGGGGTTTGATAGGGTGAAGAGTAAGTTTTCTTTATGGAGCGTTCTTCAGCGTTTTCTTAACTTCAACCTGTTTTTCGGTTAGCGTTTTCTTAACTTCAACCTGTTTTTCGGTTCAGGGTCCATTGGGGTTTTGTCCGGGGTTGGTTCCGGGTTTCGAGGCTTTGGCACAAGAATTAGCTGGCTCACGTTCCACTGCAGCAGTTTCGCTAATTTCCGGAAAACAGAATTCCACTGCAGCAGTTGCGCTAATTTCCGGAAAACAGAACGCAAACGCTCGTACCAACTCCCTCCCTCCCTCCAATCCCTGGGAGCCGAGGCCGTAGCAGGCGTCTGAACCGCCGGCATCGCCCGGAGGAGGAGCTCGAGGAGCTCGCAGCCCCTCGGAGCCGAAGCTAGCGGCGCCTTTCTTTTGTTTGTTGTTTTTTTTCAATTTTTATGTATTTGCATTTTTCATTCTTTTTTAATGTAATGACTGTTTTGGCCGGGTTATTAAGGGTTTGTTTGGCGGTGTTTTTTTCGGGGTCTTGGGGGGTTGGATAAGGGCTTTTAATGTGAAGTCTTGTTTCGGCTGGGTTGAAGGATATAGGATGTCGGAGTCTGGGGTTTCGGGTGTTCTGCAATGGAGTTGCTGGTTTGGGAATGTTTGCTTTCCACGCGTCCAACGCTTGGAATGCCAGGGCAAGGGGGTTTCGGCATCAAGAATTTGGATGGTAGCCTTGGAATTTTGCGAAGTTTTGGGGTTTTGGATGCACATTCGGTTACCATCCGGGAAGACCATCAATGAGGGCTAATGCCAGGCGTCCGGGAAGCGCACTTTGGGAGTTGTTTTTTCAGTTGTGTGTGCGCCGCGACCGAGCAGGTGCATTCTACTTCTTGCTGCCTTGCTTCTGCTCATGAAGTTTCATCATGATTCTGGACTGCATGCTACATGAAATCTGCTCCAGTTGTTTCTCCCCTGTTGTTTCCGGCATGTCGATGAGAGTCGGAGTGCGATGGTGACACGGCCCTTGCTCAAGCAAAGCAACTGCACTTCACTCGATGCATGAGGACTACATTGACAAGTTCGTGTGGCCATCCTTCCTGCAGCAGCGGGGCTGCAGAAGTAAACAAGGTCTGAGACAATGAGAGAGTGCTTTCTCGTAGGATTTAAACTGCCCGAGCAAGGTATGGACAGCCTGCTTTGACGTCGCTTGAGAAGTTTTGCTGCCTGGCTTTAGCTGCAATCCCGAAGAAAGTAACCGTTTGTGTTGTCTGGATCCTGGACCGTGAATTCCCAGTCGCAATGGGGTGCAGCAGCTCCCCATTCTCACCTCCCTATTGTAGGCTCTGATGATCCTGATCCTCAGCTCTGAATCGTGATCTTTCGATCTTGAAATGCAGCCCTTGCAGTGTGAAGCCCAACGGATCCCGGAGGTCTTTGCCGAAGGCTGGCTCTTTTAAACAGACTTCAGAATTCACATGCCGCCCGAGACCTCTGTGCTTGTTTACGACATGCAGGAAACTACCAACAACCCTGTCGGCGTGTGTAATCCGCGAGGCTGCTTTCTACGACTTGGAATCGGACGACGACGACGACGACGATGCGACGAGTGCTGCTGCTGCTGCTGCTGCCTTTATGGCAAATTCTCTTGCTACAGCCGCCACTGTCTTCAACGATGAAACTCGATGCGACCTTGAACCTATCAGAAGATGAGAGACGACTCCACCCCCCCAGCCGTAGCCCCCAATTTGGAGCACTTCTGAGGTTCCGAAGCCGGCAAGCCCCTGCGGGTGCTGGATGCCAGCCTGGAGCCGGCGAAGCTGGTGACGCGGCAAAGACTGCGGACGTCTCGGGGGTTATATGGGCTCTATGGCTCCTTGGGAGCTTCGGGGTTTCCTGCGCATCCAGGATGTCGAGGTTCGCGGTATAAGAAGGGGTGGGCTGAGCAGTCCCTGCTAGCATTTCGTGGTAGTATTTCGCCGGACTCTCGCCTTCGACTGCCTTTCCGCATGTCAGCTGTCGGAAAGGCAACGTCTGCAACCTTTCTCTCGGGATGTGCGTGTCCGAACAGCAGGTGGAGGAGGCAAGCGCGGGCCTCCGAGAGTCATAGCCAGCTGCAGGGCCTTTGCAGTGGCAGCGAGCCGACCTGGTTTTGCTTCTTGGTGAGGATAGGAGGAGGGAGGGTGTAGAGATCAGAACAGTGTTTGTTCCTCGAGCCATTATTCCTATTCCTGAAGCACAAAATACAAGACTGCCAAGGTTTGATGCCTATGTGAAGCTGTCAGAAAACCTTGGGACTCCCACGGTATCCGGATGTATCGGGATTCTGCCCTCACGGACCCACGGCAAAGGGATGGCTTGCAACGTCCATTGGTTCTGCAGGCATCCGGCTTGGGAAGAGAGAAGACCCTGTGGCGAGTCTTACGACCATCTGGGCGTGTGAGACTGGACGTGGGGCCAGATGGTGTGGGGTCTCCGTGACGCTCGAAGCTCCTGCGCAGAGCACGTCGCGCTCAGGAACGGATCTGGCTTAATTCGCCCCGCCCGACACAGGCTGCGGGTTGTCTCGTAGCATTGCGATTTGCCATGGGCAACTTTCAAGCCTCAAGTTCAACACCGCCGCCGCTTGTACAAACGCAAAAGTGTTCGAGGCACCGCCTTCACAGTAAAGGCGAAAAGAAGTCGTGACTCAGCAAATGCACTCTTCGAGGTTTGAGCCGATGTTGCGAAGTGGAGGGCTTTTGGTGGAAGGGTTGTCGGGCTGTACCATCAAGTTGTGAATCTCTCGATGCTTTTGGTGAAGTGCGACGTCTGCAGGCAAGCACAGCATCAGAGCCAAAATGGTTGAGACACATGGTCCAGTATCGCAATGGGTGAGCGGCAGTTCAACCCAAGTAGAGTCCCTGAGTCCTTGAGTATAAATACGGTGAAAGTGAAAGCAGTGTCGGGCCAGCGTGATAGATCTGCTGAGCCTCACGTCGACATGCCGCTGCCCGCTGCGCGCAATGGCAGCGCCGGGCGCGTGTCCCAACGACTGCAGGACACGCTTTTGCGGTATGGGCAGGCCCGGGTGAGTAGTTTTACAGGCAGGGAACGGAATCTTGTCGCCCGGACCCTATCCGAAGCCCCAAAAACCTATAAGCCGAGCACGCTTCGTGGACGTTTAACAAATGACCTAAAGCTTCGAGAAGCAGAAGCAGGTGGGCCTTGTGGTTCACTTCTGCCTCTCTGGGATCCTCCTCAGCAGCTCATGTTAGTTACAGTTTTTGTTTTTCTTTGGCTTCGTGCTTTGGCATTGGGAAATTGGGGAGAAGGGCGCCTGCATTCAGCCTCGCTGCTCGACTTTTAGGCTCGAGATCCGAGGCAGGCCTCCTCTTGGAGGCTTCAGGGTTTCCGGCTTCGATGTTCCACTAAAGCTCAGCCCTCTGGTCGAAGATTCGCCTTATAGGAGTTCGGGCTTAGGCTTTCGTGAAGCGTCAAAATCCGCACTCCGCAGTTCCCTCCGCAACATCCCCAAACGGAAGTGGTACACAAACCCTAAACCCGAAACCCGAACCCTAAACCCGAAAGCTTTGTCAGCATCAGGCCCTTGGCGACTTGGCACCTGCCCTGCGCAGGAAGCCGGCGCTAAGGCGCCCGAAGCCTCGAACAGCTCACCCGAAACCTGTTACGCTGGCTAAAGACCCGATGAGCCGCGCGTTTGGGTGTTTTTTGAGAGCGCCCGCTCCCGCCCCCCCCCACAGGGGCCTTGACATTTAGCATAGGGTTTTGGGGACCATCATAGTATATCTATAATAAGGAACCCAGAAAACAGTGTACCGGGCCCCGGCTCAGGATCTCCATCTTCTCCTGCTACCTGGCTGTGCGACATCAGCTCCCCATGGATCGGCTGCTGGAGTTTGTCGGGAAGACACCGGACCCCTACGGGGTTTCAGGGCTCGAGGGTTAAGGGTCCCTTCTCTGTCCCTTTGGGATGTTTGGGGCTTGGTAGCTTTCTGGTGTTGTTGTTGGTTTCTGACGCGTTTCTGGTTCCGCTTACGTTCCCCTGAGTACCTGCCCGCGTGTCTGAGTATCACCTCCCAAACCAAGCAGAACATGCAGCCCAGGGGTGGGGCGGGTTTGGGGGTCTGGGAATGTTGGAGCTATTGGGTGGGGTCGGGGAGTATGGCTTAGATGCTGCAGGACACCAATGATTCTGGGACAGACGCCTTGAGTGCGGGAAGCAGCCTCTTCATGGCCTTTGTGATTCACAAGGCTGTCGAGCCAGAGCCAGGCCCTGAGCCTCCAATTCCAAGCCTCGGATCGCAGGCCATCATGCCCTTGCGGGTGCCCGTGACCGTGGCAGTGACTCCGCTGGCTTCGCGCGTTTGGTCGCACTTTTCCAAGCGGTGACGCGTGTGCCGCCTGAGCTGCGGAGGTTCTTCTGGGGGTCTCCCGAGCTGGTGCAACGGTGCAATGCCTGCTGGTAAATTCGTTTGTGTCATCTTGATATTGATGATGTCGTGATTGTTGGTTTTTTTTTGCATGGTTTCATGTTGATTCCTGGCACGAGAGGCTTTCAGAAAGACACCACAGCTTTTCTCACCTGCCTCAACTCAATCGACCGGGTGGGGAACAAAGGCCTCCCGTCCGTCGTTGCACACCCTACAGCATCTTGAACACAAAATCCTGACCACACAAGCCTTTTGAAATCAACCCTAAACCTAAAACCCTGATCCCTAAACCCTAAACACAAAACCCTAAACCTACACTTCGGTGGTCAAGCAGACGCGAGCCTTTCTGCTTGTGAGAGTGCGACGAACACTTGAGCCCAAGAGCCACCCTCCAGCAAGAGCCAGAGACCTACAGCCACTAATTACTGCTGTTCCCAGGGCTCTGACCGATACCCCGCTGGCCCAAGGACTACAGAGTTCACCCAGAAAGCGCATGAGGTTTTGCTTTGGGGTTGCGAGGGTTTCGGATCTTTAGGTTCAGGGTTGAGGATTTGAAGGTTCAGGTTTGGCGAGTTTAAAGAGCCTACATCTGTCACTCAAGCATCAACCCGACACTTCAAGACCCACGCTCCGAATCCCCAACTGCTGGGTACGAGATCTCTGTGGAGCCTTGAGCCAAACGAGAAGCTTCCCGCCGCTTCGGGCGAGAATGGTCCAGTTCGAGGATGTCGTGGGGCACTCAGCAGCTTCAGGGTGGAATGGCCGGGGGTGTGCAGAGTTTATGGGTTTAGGGTTCAATGTGGGGCTTCTGGGACTGCAAAACGGGTGGGTTCGGGGGGTGTTGGTGGCGTTGTGTGTTGAGTTGGGAAGTTTGTGGGAGGTGGCGGGGAGGCTCTCTCACACCTGATGCCACAAGCCCGAACTCAGTTTTCCAGGCAGCCTAGGCCTAGCCTTGCCGAGACCCCAGCCCTTCAGCTCCAAACTTTACTTTAAATCCTCTTGCGAGCAGAGCAGCTCTAGCAGTGCACAGAAGCCCTCTCCCAAGGCTGAGCCCATCGGCCTCAGAAGCCTTGGCCGGTGGCTCAGAAAGAGAGGCGGCCAGGTAAAGCTCGGGTGAGATCGGAAGTGAACGGGGCCTTGAGGTTCCGGGATCCTCTCTGGATCCGGCTTTCAGGGCTCGGAGATGGAAGTGGGGTTCAGTGCGGCAGGAATCTGTAGAAAGCAAGCCACCCGAACCCAAACCCCAAACTAAGCCCCAAATCCGCAAATCTCTAATGTAGAGGTGAAAATAATTGGTACTATGCCCTTATGATTAGTCGTTTTTGGAACTTTACTTTTCAATACCATACGATACCTTGCCAAACTATACTATACGGTAATGTACTAAAGCAGACCAGTACCAACTACACTAAACTATGCTGTATGATGCTAAACTATGCTATGCTATGGTTGGTCTACTACACTATGTATGCTATGCTATACAAAACTCTATTATACTATACCATCCTATACTATACTGTACTACTCACACTACACCGTATACCATACCATGCCGTACTACACGACGAAAGCCTAGTCTTATTATCAAGACCCCTCAAGAAACACACATAAATGCTCATAATGCGCCTCAGAAAGCCGTATGTGCTTCTCAACCCACGCCCTACGCCCTACGCCCTAAACCCAAACCCAAATCCCTGTAAAACCTTTGTTTCAATCCTTTGCGCTATGAGACCGGGCCGATCTGGTTTCCTGCCGGGCGACGTGCAGAGCGCTGTGTGAGAGCGCCTGCGATCCCCTGACAGCAGTGCTCGAGGCACCGGTATTCAGGGTTTACACGGGGTTTTGGGGTGCGTTCTCACTTTGTCTTGTGGGGGGGGCTAAAGGGGACTGAAGGGCTCCTGTCCGAAAGAAAGACGCCCAGTCAGCAACAACCCTTACACCTTAATTTTGTTTATGATGTACGTGATGCGGGAATTCTACTCTGCCTTCGCCCTCTTCCTTCATTCCTGTACCGCAGCACGGAGCCTGAGAAGTAGTGTTATCAAGCTCGAGAACCGAGAGCCCTAAGTACTAAGGCCCAAAAAATATTTAGCACACACAAATCTTCATGTCCATAACGCTAAAAGCCCCAAAGCCTAAATCTTAGCATAGAAACCCTAAACCTTGAATGTCTATTGCCCGGAAACCCAAACCTTAGAACCCCAAATCCCCTTTAAAAATCCTTATTCAGAGCACCAGACATCTCTATGCAAAGGTTCGTTTAATTATGTATGCATGTATGTATGTATGTATGCATGTGGAGTTCCAGCCGCGGTGATCTTGCCTCAATCCCCCAATCTTTGTGTCAGTGCTGTTCTTGGCTTGCCCACTGTCCAGTCTCGGGCCGTTGGCCCCTTCCGGGCGCTGTTCCAACAGCCTGACCTCGAGCCGTTTGTGTGTCACCTGCTTTCAAAAAACTGCACGTAAAGGGCTGCGTCCGCCCATCGGATCACTATGCCCGAAAAGCCAGAAAAGCGAGCGAGTATGCATGCATGTATGTCCCCCAAAACCCAAAACCCTAAATCCCAATTAAGAAACCCCTCCGAGTCAGGGCCGGGCCAGGGCGGTGAGTGCGCTCGCCGGCCAGCGTGCCGGGGCCTTTCTTTCAGGCATCGGAGCTTTTCAGCAATGGGAATTTCCGAAAATTACGGGTATTTTGAGGGGGGCTTAGTATAAGGATCCTACCATTTAGGGTACTACATTAGGGTATCGGAGCTTTTCCGAGTGTTAGGATCGTATTTGGGGTTCCACAAAGCCCTTAGGTCGCTGCTCTGCGAGCTCTGGGCACGGTCCGGGCGCCCAAAGGGAGCTTTAGCCATGAAAAAGGGTCGAGGGCCTCCCAAGGCCCCGGTCAATTTGTGGTGCCCCCAGTCCAGGTGAGTGCTGCAAAGGAGGCGCACCGGCAGACCGTTGCCAGCGTTGCAGCAGGCTGCCTGGAAGATCGACGCGTCCGGGCTCCCAGTGCGGGGAGGCGAGATCGCGAGAGATCTTTTACTTCGCATCGGAGATGTCACGAAGCCAATTGTCTGTTCGGTTAGCTCTGGGATCCAGGGCAGTAGCGTCCCCCCAAGCTGCTACACGTAAGTGCCGTCCCTCACATCACTGACCGAAGGCATGTGTTCGCCTTGCTGCTGTGACCGCCTTCCTCAAAGCCGCTTCCGGCTTGGCGAGCTATGGCATGGTCTTTAGGGCATTCTTCTGCTCCTGATCTTCCTGGTGATTCTGGCAGTTCTCATGCTTCCTAGTCCGTGTTGTTTGCGACAAGGAGTCAGTACCTTTCCTACCCTATGCAAGAATGAGGGTACTCCGGGGCATGTTCCTGGTACTGGTGCTGGCACAAGGAGTACTACGTACTATTGATGCTGATGACTGATGGGGGTGGTTTGGCGATGGATGATGATGGGCGACTGATTCAACATAGTTCGTTCCGCATTTGCTTAAGTCGCTCAGCAACCAACGATTGCTTGTTACATGCTTCCCGTCTACTGGGGATCTGCAGTGGCTATGTCTTAGAGGGGACGAGTAGTGGTTTTGGTGATGACGGTGCACCCTGATGGCTTTGAAGTCGATGGTGACCGTGATAGCGAAAGCCACGATGATGATAGTGGTGGCGGAGGTCATGAATACGGTGACGGCCCCCGAAGACGGAGTTTGCGAACCCGATTGCTGTGTTCATGTTGATGTATTGGTTTTTGTGCTGGTGAGGATGCCGATTTCCTGGTTGATGTGGTTGGTAATTTGTTGGAACATGAACTCGGAGAAGGTCAGGGTTGAAGTTGAGAGCCGAAGTTCAAGTAGCTCTTGGTAGTCATACGATGCCAGGAGGACCATGCCGATATGGCGGTCTCCGTACTGGGTCCGCTGTGGCTTGTCTGCAGCCCCCTCACTAGCCCCGAATTGAAACACTGTCGGTGGCTTTGATGTGGTGTCCCGCGAAGCTTAGCTAAGAGAAGGCGTGAGTGAATGTGATCTGCAGTTCAGACGGCAATTGGAAGAGGATGGGCAGAAACAGTAGCTACTGTACCTTATTTGGGGTCCTTATAATAATGGTCCCCTATTTTCGGAAACAGCCACAAGAGAACAGCAAGACTCTGGGAGCCTTCGGCTTACCAGGATGGCCGACAAGGATCCCGAGGCCTGGACTGTTTTTTGTAGAAGCGTTTAGGGTTTTAGGGTTTGCGGTTATTGGGGTTTTGGGGTGTTGGGTTTCAGGGATTTAGGGGGTGGTTTGGGGGGTTTAGGGGGTTTAGTGGATTTAGGGTTTAGGGTTTAGGCTCAGGTTTGGGTTTATAGCGAACTGACCAGGGTTTAAGCTTGTGGGTTTGGGTCTGGGGTTGATCCTCCAAGATTTATGAACCCTAAATCCTAAAGCCTAAAGTCCTAAACAAGGCGTCTTCCATGGCGAGGTCATTACAAGTCAAGTTTTGGGATGATCCGCCTTCAGTTGGTGCTAGAGGCACTCAGTTGCTGGTGTTGGTGAAAATTCGAGAAGCACGGCCCGAACCGCTGAGGATCTGACACCCCAACACCCCAGGCCGCGCAAGCGCTGAGTCCTCAACGTTATAACCCCAAACCCTCAACCCCGAAGCTTCAACCGAAAGCTTGCCTAAGCCGTACAGCACGACCTGAACTCTGAACCCAAGACCGGTCTAGGGCGTTGGGTCTTGGGTGCCCAAAGCTCCAAACCCAGAAGGAAGCTTCAAACCCAAAGACCTGAATAACGCAAGAAATTCCACCTGTAAATTCCTACATAGATCCCCCTAACACACTGTTAGCACCGTTAGCACCGAAACCAGAAAGCCCAAAGCCCAAAGCCGTGAGCCTCGGAGGTGAACGCATCAGCCGGGAAGGCGCTTCTCCGACTGGTGCCCCGCGAGCACGGCGCCGGGAAGAAGGTCGGGGTGCCCTGAAACTTCGAGGTTTTCGGATGTCGGCTTTAGGGCTTTAGAGCTTCGAGGTTTTGACACGGCTTTAGCTCTTCGGGCTTTGGACAGGGGCGTCAGAACTTCAAGCGAGAGACTTTTTGTCAAAGCTGCACAGAGAGCTTGGCCTTCAACCTTTGAGTTTAAGGCCCGATAAAACATCGAAGATCCCAAGCAGCCCAAACACACTGAAAGCCCTTGAAGCCCAAAACCCTGCCAGCCTTCAGCCCTTAAAGCCCTAGGCCCTACACCCCAAAGCCTTAAAGCCTGAAAAGGCGGCCCAGCTGGCCTTGCAACAGATGCGGAGCTCGGACGAGTGGGTGCCGGGCTCAGCGGTAGCTTGAAACTTCAGACTCGCTCAAACTCTAAACCAACATTGTCCCAAGGCTTTTCACGGTTCTTTTTGGCCAGGGTTTGGGCAAAGAGGCGCTTCCGGGCAGCTTCGCCTCCGACCGAGAAGGTTGCAAAGCCCAAAGCATTGGGACCTAAGCTTATCATCGTGATCGGTGACGACACCTCGCATGACGAGGTTGAGGACGACGACGATGAGCGAGGATGGTGATGGTGAAGCTGTTGGTAGTGGTCGTGGTCATGATGATGACGATGGGTATGAAGAAGATAGTGATGCCGCTGATGGTGGTGACAATGACAGTGAAGAAGACGAAGATATGACGACATCGAACATGGAGAACGAAGATGCGAGGATGACTGTGATAATGTCTATGACGAAGATGACGATGATGACTATGATCATGAAGATGGTGGCCATGATTGTGGCGACGATGGTTCTCGCAGTATTAGTAGCATCATGGTGGTGGTGATGATGATGGTGGCGGCGAAGGATGCAGTCTGCCAAAGGTCATGGATCCCACGCATCCACCACGGCTTTCAGCTCCAGGTTCTCTGTGCAGCCTTAGAAGTGCTGGCGCGCTTTGCTGGCAAGTCCGAAGCCCTTGCCCCTTGGGATCTTTTCTGATTCAAGAGCCTTCATGGGGGTTCTCATTTTGGGGTCCTTTTTTCCTACTTTTTCGGGTGCTATATTGGGTTCTCATTTCAGACTTCACACGTGTCCTCGCAGCATTCTGGAAAGCCTTTGTGGAGGTTCTCGTGTGGCTCGAATGGGACAGAGGACAGAGAGAGAAACGAGAAGGACTTCAAGGATTGATTGCAGGTTACTTAGGGGCTTAAATAATTACCAATACTATTTTGGGGTTCCTTATTATAATATAGTATAACGGGCCCCAAGGACCCTTTTCTAATTATTAAAGCCCCTATATTACAGGTTACAGGATCTCCAAAGCCAGAGTGCTCCGTGGAAGTTCCTACCAGGTGCTTTCGAAGGCTGGGGAGTAAGTGGTTGTTGTGGCCGCCCTCGGATGTAGGGTTCGCTTTGAGATGAGCCCCTGTCCTCGGACCGTCTGTTTCTTCGGGTTTGTGCGGGGATACGTGGAAGGCTTGACCAGCGGCCGTGATTTGAACAAGCTCACAGCTCAACTCTAAGTCCCGAAAGCGTGGTCCCAACTTACTTCGCAAGTACGCTTCACTGTACATCTCACGGAGCTGCTCGACCGGACGCCCCTAAACCCCTACTCTGAACCCCTAAACCCCCAAACCCCTAAACCCGTGAACCCGTAATCGAAGTCCATTCGCCCCCCCGGCCCCGGCCGCCGAGGTTCATTCCGTCGCCCCCCTGGTAAGCTGGAGTCCCTTCTGGTTGCTACCTCAGATTTCAAATCAATCCCGGGCCTTGCCTCAAGATGTAGAGAGTATGTCGGACAGAGACGGAAGCCTCAAGAGCAGCGTCATGCGACCAGAACAGAAGCGTCTCTTGACTCCCAGCAAGGCTGGGCAGGCTTGCAGAGTAGGAGCCTTCAAGTAAGCCGACACAAAGCAATATTCTCCCTGATGCTGTTTCGTCGTTCTTCTGTGGATTCTGAGCTTCCCATAATCACCATAATCACCATCATCATCATAATCATCATCATCATCATTATCATCACCATCATCACCGACGACGATGACGACGCCTGAGAAGGACCGTGCGGAGCGCGGCCGCTCGTGCGCTGCCGGCCCTTGCCCAGCGAGGAGGGCAGTTCTACCCCTCCCCCCCCTCCCACAGCGAAAGCCTGTTTACATGTCCTTTCTCTCCTTCATCCCGCTGGCTGGGTCGGAAACGACGGAAGCTAGGTAAGGCAGTCTGTGACGTTGTGGTGAAGCAGCACTGCAGTGATCAGTCAGGTCCGCGTGATGTAGACCAGCCCTTGCAAGCTCGAAAGACCCTTCGCCAGGAAACCTGGCGGCCTGTGCAGCCCTGAAAGAAGGGGCCTCCGACCAGCTCCCGGCCGTCCGGCGGGTCTGTGCCGCGGCGCTGGTCCTAGCCTTGGGTATGAAAAACTCTCAGCCTCTCAGCATCCGAATGTCGCCACCAGGAGTCGAACCTGGAATGTCGATGCTTGCGATGATAATGGTAGTTTTTCTTATCGCGAGCGTCATCAACTTCGGTCTTCCGAAGAGCTCCTAAGATCCATTTGGCCGCCTCGCCGTGGCAACCGCTTCTGGACAAGAAGGCCGGGTCACAGAGAAACTGGCCTAATCCCTAAACCCCTATATCTCAACCCTAACCCTGAACTGTGAAGCTCGAAGCCAGCGTGGCGCCCTGCCATCTCAGAGGCCGCCGAATGGGAGGCCAAGCAGAAGCCGAAGCGGCGGAAGGCTGGGGATTCTGGGGGGATCTTGCCGAAGCTTTTGGGGGCATTGGGGTTGAACGCGCTGACGGGCGGGCGAGGGCAGGCTCCGAAAACGCATGCACAGGCCCGGCTGCCGAAACCGACCGTGCACTAGATGAAAGCAATGCTGTAGCGCAGCAGCAGCAGCAGCAGCAGCGACGACGAGGTTCAACAACCAGAATGCTGTTGTGGTGGTATAGTGGCACATCACAATCACAATCATGTCGAGTACTAGGAGTAGTAGTAGCAGCAGCGGCAGCAGCAGCAGGAGTAGTAGTAGTAATCGTCGTCGTCTACCCATGTTTGCAGTGGCCAGGCTCCATGAAACAAGCCGTACCACGGCCTTAGCCGCTGCGGTCAGCATAATCGCAGTGCTGACAATCAGTTGGCTTTTCGTTGCCTGTGCAACGAGTTGTAAGACCAGCGGACCGCGCGTGAGCATCTAAACGGCCCCCACTTCTGCATTCATCTTTTCGAACCTCGACCCGCCGCTTGCACATGCAGTTTTCCGCGTGCTAGTGCTGGTATCAGTAGTGCAGTGAGCGTTCTGGCATTCATCGCAGGTGATGCGAGCCAGTACATCTGGCTCATGGGCGATGCCGCTGACGAAACACAAAGAGCCGAGATGATTTTACATCTTGTTTCCGTGCAGTCCCTTACGCATGAAGGCTGTACCAAGCCCTCTTCAATGACCCTTCTACACTGCACCCTGAACCCCAGCCTGTAAAAACCAAACCTCCTGTGGGGGTGTTGGAGGTTCGTTGGGTTGAGCTGCGGCCGTCGAAATCCGATGTCCGCAGCTGGGTCTTGACCCAGAGGCTTCAGAGCCGTCTGGTGTAGAAAAAGGCGTGCCGTGCGTCTTTGCAATCTGGAGCCGTTTGGAGTTAAGCAGGAACGTGACTAGCATCATGCCTCCACCAGCCCGTTATCGAGTCCTGTGGGCTCAAACTGCCTCCTGGAGGCATCTGTAGATCCTCAGTGCCGGGCAGCGCGCGCGGCCATGGGTCTCAATGGAGTTGGATCCGTGTTGCTCCTGATTTGCATCGCGTCGGGCCGTGCCAGCGAGTCCTTCGATGCTTTTGACGCGGCTCCTGCGTCGTCCAAGGCGCCCCAACCGTACAGCCCAAGTAGATTATGTAGGCCCTTAATACTGTAGCATATACTCTAATCTCATCTAATGTAATACAGCATATATATATATACTTATATAAAATAATCCCCACGTCCATCCCGGAGATGGCCAAGGACACAGAGAGAGAGCCTGGCCCAAGGCAACCGCCGACCAAGAGCCTGAACAACTCCGAACCTCAAGCCCTAAACAATAAACCGTAAGGTCTCTCGACCTGGGAACCCTGAACCCTGAATCGAGTAAGCCCGAAACATCGAAGATTGGCAATCCCCACGAGGCTTCTGCTGCATCGAAGCCGCACCGAATGGAACACCTGCGCTTCCAGCGCTCTCTCGTGGCCGACAGCGAGGACAGGGCTATTCTTGGAGCGACTGGGGCGTCTAGGGCTCCTACGGCTTGGAGTAGCTATTGCGATGAAGGTGAACAATGTGATCCAAAGATGGAGATACAGGAGAGTTCACAGGCCTCCAAACCATGCTTTCCGTGCAATGTATACACATGGCAAGTAGGGTTCATGAGCGTAGGGTTTGGGGTTTGGGGTCTTAATGAGGGTGTAATGCTGGAACAACAGATGTTTAGGTGGCTCTTCGCAGGGTTGAAGTTTTGGAATGATCTTGTTCAGGGCAAACTCCGGCTATTGCGTCCTATCGCTGCAGCTTTATTTATCATAAAGCGTCGCATAGCTACCCGAAGCTCCACGCCCACAAGCCCCCAAACCTATGGCCCGAAATCCTGACAGCTTTAAATTAAAGAAGCTCAGAGGAGGAGGCAGCAGAGGTCCGGGAGAAAGAGAGGACGCTTTGCCTGGGTCCAGTTTGTTTTTTGAACTTTTTTTTCAGGCTTGCTAGGCCTGGCTTGACCTCTCTATGATGTACTGCCGTATACTATAGCGTAGTATAGTTTACTCTAATATACTATAATATACTATGATATACTATAGTATACGCTAGTACACTATAGTATACTTTGATACATCCCCCAAACCCTGAAGCTGAGGAAGGTCTTTGAGCAGGGGAAGCACATCAGGGCCCGAAAGGCAGGCATTAGGGTTTAGGGTTAAGGGTGTGGGGTTTAGGGCCTCGCTGAAACCGAGAGGCCTCACCTGCGCCTGAGTGAATCTGAACAGCCAAAGACTATGAGTGCCTCTCTTCTCATTTCCATTGGAGCCCTTCCGTGTCTTGCTTTTCCTCCGTGCTGGTGTTGTTTCTTGTTTCTGCTGACGCTGCCTTTGGTGCAGTCGCCGTTGTTTCTGTCGTCGGATTGATTTCTGCTCGTCTCTGTTTTGTACCTCCTCCTCCTCCTCACTGCTGCCACTCCCGCCACTGCTACAACTCTGCTGCTAGTGCCACTGCTAGTGCTGCTAGTGCTGGCGCTGCCGGTACTGTTACTGTTACCAATGCTACTTGTGCTCCTGCTCTTCTGCTACTGCTTCTACTACTGCTACCAAGCGAGACCCTTGCCCCGATTGACTTCCCGCTAGCTTAGTGTTCCGAGTCAGGACGCAAAGTCTAGGCTATGAAATGAAACGTGATTGAGAAGAGGCAATAATCGTCAAGCAAAGCCCTTCACCCCCCACCCTTAACTTCAGGAACCAACGGTTTAGGGTCTCGTCTTCGCAGGCCCTCTTCGAGAAGCGCTTGGCGGCTTGCTACGGGGACGAGACTTGCCGAAAGGCTGCGTCCTTGGCTTTGGGGACTGGGGGAGGAGGAGTCTCGGGTGCAGAGTGGTTCATTTCAGAACCTTGGTTTCCGCCCCTGAAGCTTGAATTCCTCTAGACTCTAGACATCAACCCGAAGCTATGAAGCAGTAGTTGCTACGCCTTAAGCCCCCAAGACCTGAAGCCTCGCGCGACATCAGTCTTGCATGAACCGCTGGAGTCTACTACTGAATCTCCACACTCGAAGCCCTGCCCTCTAGAACGGAGTTCAGCGGCGCAGGTTCGCGTTTTGTGGTGTAGGGTTGAGGACACCCTCTCTAAACCCAAAACCTTCAAACCTATCCCTACACAAAGCCCTAAGCCCAAAATTCTAAACCCTAAGCCCCTAAATCCCTAAAACCCCAAACTCCGCCCAACCACCGTGTAGGGATATTGTGTTTAGGGGTTTGGGACTTAGTGGCTTGACGGGTTCAGGGGCTGGAGGTCGCCAAGTCTAGACGTACCTAGAGCCAAGAATGCGCCACGCAGGAAGAGCCGTACCTTCGAGAGCCTCCTAAGCCTAAAGGCAGGTGAAAGCGCACCCTAGCATTTTACAACGGCTTCCGAAACGCCTACCCCTAAACCCTAAACCCTGAACCCTAAAGCCTAAAGCCTGAAGCCTTAACCTAAACCCTAAACCCTAAAGCCTAAAGCCTGAAGCCTTAACCTAAACCCTAAACCCTAAAGCCTGAAGCCTGAAGCCTTAACCTAAACCCTAAACCCTAAAGCCTAAAGCCTGAAGCCTTAACCTAAACCCTAAACCCTAAAGCCTAAAGCCTGAAGCCTTAACCTAAACCCTAAACCCTAAAGCCTAAAGCCTGAGGCCTTAACCTAAACCCTAAACCCTAAAGCCTGAAGCCCTAAGCCCTAAACCCTAAACTCTATAATTATGAAGGTGGTGGCTGCCCAGCAGCTGGAGATCGAGCGTCAGGCCCCTCTGCCTGGGACGTTCTCCGTATGGACGGGGCTGGGGCGTCGATGTTGGGCTGCGGCGAAAAAACGAAAGGGGCCTAAATAATTACCACTGCTATTTTGGGGGTTCCTTTTTATGATTATTTTATCATGGGCCCCAAAACCCTATTCTAATTATTACGGCCCCTACATTAGAGTCGTCTTGCTTGACAGGTGGCCAGCGGCACGGCGCCCGCCGCTGTCGTCGAGGGCCGGGAGGAGCACAAGGCTGAGAACGGTGGCTTTAAGGAGCAGAACTCTAACTGGCGCCATCAGAGACACAGAGAGTCATCGAGAGCTGTTCAACTCTCTTGTATTGGCCGAGCTCTGGTCCGTGCCAGCGGGGGCCTTTGGGCTTTGGATTTGGGGTGCGCCAAGCAGCAATTGTACCCTGGACCACCTAAAACCCCCCACATGGCCCCAAACCCCAACACCCGTCAAACTCCGGACGCTGAGTGCCCTGAACCACATCCCTCCAAATCCGCCAAACTATGTGTTAAAAGCAGAAGTCTCAAACCTTGAAGCCCCAAGCCGCGCCTTCCTTGTCCAAGGCACACTTTCCCAAGCCGCAAAAGCCCCCAAACCCACCACCCAAAAGTCCCGACGCCCCGAACCTGACGGAGTTGGGCGAGGCGGGCGAACCCCCGGTGTCCACAGGGGGATGGCTAAGGCACGGGCGAGGTTTTTCCTGTGGGTTCGCGGGGGATGTTGTTGGGGATCTGGGCTTTGCAGAAGTTTTTGTGTTGGGATGTGGAGCTTGGGGGGGGGGAGCTTCGGGTTTGCGAAAGAACGAGGATTTCGAGGGTTTTTGCAGGGGCGCGAAGCCCGAGGGGTGCCAGTCGCTCCGGTTGCACTGTGATTCAGCCTCTTACTGCTAGTCTTGTTACTATGGACCCCCGAGCCTCAACGACCCCAGACGATTCTGGGCAGGCAAACGCTCGGTGCTGCATTCGGATACATGCATGCAGCTCGGACGAACTTTGAACGAGAGCTTCGGGGCTCGGGAGGCTTTGCTTGGGAGCCTACTGAAGGGATCAGACCAGAAGCACTTCTCTGTTGCACGTTTCGGGTGGAGAGTTGGAGGGAGATTTCCTGCACGCTTAGGATCTCGTGTCGAAGCGGCAGGAAGCTATGTGAAAGACCTGTGGGAGCAACAGGGCTTAGTCGTTTCACCTCGCGCAACCCCTCGTAGTCGCTGCGCTGAGTACGAAAAGGCGGCAATGCTTCTAGCAGCCTGTCTAGTGATTACCCCGTAAGCAAAGCTGAAAAGGAGCACCGTTCTTGGGCAAACCTTGATAATACTTCCAGAACCTGTACTTTTTGTGTATCGCGATGGTCTCCTCAACTGCAAACCCTGACTCATGTCCAGCCGACCCTTATCACCATAGAATCCCATACCCTGAGACCCTGTTCTGATTCTGAAGGCCCCCCACGTTCTCAGACGGTGAGCCCGGGGAGTGAGCTCTGAAATCTGTGAACTCCAGAGCCGGATCTAAGCGGTATTGGGACTTGTCTGCCTGACCGCAGCCTTCTGCCGGACGAACGGAAGGAGAACTCCTGTGACACTTCAGTATGCCTGAAGCCCCCCAAGCCTTCCTACACCTCTAGCCGCCGCCGAAAGTCATCTAGGCAAACCTGTCCTTAAATGCCATGGACTCTTGAACCCATGCGCAGCTATCCTGGGCCCTAAGACCGGGCGAGTGAAGTCCCAACCCTCCTCAAGGCTCCCAAGCCCAAGTCCCCACCACATCCTTCAACCCTCCCACAGCCCCAACCTCCTCCGAGCCTCAAACGCCTTTCACAACCCCGAAGACCCATGACCACGCCTGTGCCGGATGCTAGCACCTCCGACAGCGAGTCGGTGGCACCGGCGGAGCAAGCTGGTGAGGTGCAGACCCAGAGTTTGGGCTGCTTGTGGTTCCGAGCTTCGTTTGAGATCGGAGTTTTCTGTGCCCTGTGGGCATGAATGAGAGTTGTGGAGCTGCAGGTATCCGCTGTTGGGCTTAACGATTGGGCTCAAGCCTGACTTTGCTCTAAAAGTAATTCCGAAGCGCTTCTTGATATCTATCGCTTGCCGGCCATGGCCTTCCGAGCTTTGCTCCTGTTCCTGAGCTTTTCGGGTGCCTTCGCAGAGGACGTAGCCACGGCTTTGGCGTCGGATGACGTCTGCGAAGCCGGGCAGGACTGCAGCTTGGAGCTTAACCAGCTGCGCGGCATCAAGGTCCACTACTTGGAGGCCCTGGAGGAGGACGAGGAGGAGTCCGCGCAGGTGGAGGAGGAGGCTGAGGCGGCTGCACCGGTGCCGCAGACATGAAGACTTGGAAGAGCGGCGGCAAGAGGAGCTTTGACGCTGCCCTCAACGGTTGCGGCCGCGGTTGTGCTGCTGGCTTCCCATGCACCAAGGACTGCATGCAGAAAAAGGGCTACTCCGGCTCCTGCGCATCCTGCATGGCCCAGTTGGCGGGCTGTTCCCGGGACCACTGCAACCAGTGCATCACCAACGACAAAGCTCCTGCTTGCACGCACTGCGTCAAGTCAGCCTGCCGCCCGAAGATGAAGGCTTGCAGCGGGCTCGCTGTTGGCGGCCATTGAGCCGGCTGCACTGGTTTCAGGTCTACAAGCACCAGTCCACCCAAGGCGGTGTGTCTGGCTGCGCCAGTTTTGCATGCAGTTGCGCTGGGACTATGTCCTGTCTTGGAAGCGCTGCTTGCTTCATCCATGACCAGACCGGCATCTGTGGTGGAGACAAAACACAGAACACCGTGACAGTTCTCACAGTCTGCTCGGTTGCCTCAGTGATTGTTTTTTTGGAAACGTGGCCGAGGGCAGCAAGGAGCTACACGTACTGTATACTAAGCGCAGTGAACAGCAACCAGCCATACGAGCCCCTGAAGAAACGGCAGTGCCCAAGCCCCAGACGGGGGAGACTTTGCAAATTGGAGCCTTCAGTGGAGGCCCATCGCGCTTCATCGTGCTGCTCCTGGGTTTAACTTTGATTTATGGGTTGTGGACTCTGTTGTAGGAACCTCCCAAGAACGCTTGTTTCTTTGTCACCTTCGACATACATTAGCGGTTTCTGAGTACCTGGGACCTGGCCCCAGAGGTCGTACCCTGGACCGAGGCCGCTGGTGCCCAAGCCCGGCGACACCCCGACCCCTCCAAAGCCCTAAACGGAAGCCCTAAGCCTAAGCTTCTAAAGACTGCAGGTCGGAAGTGACAAGTTCTTCAAGCCCTAGGGCCCAAGCCCTTCAAGCCCTATAGATCCTGTATTCTGAACTTTACAGTAGACCCCATAAGCCCCAAAACCCGGCGCAGGGGGCATCTCAGTCTCTGCAGAAGAGCGAGCTGAAGCGGCTCCGGAAAGCGGAGCTCAAAGAGCAGAAGAGGCTGCACGCCAAGGAGCAGAGGCAGGGAGAGAAGAAGCTCTGCCAAGGTTTGGGGTTAGTTTCGGGTTTCTGTTCGGCTCATAGTATCACGGGGTTTGGGAAAGTCCAGGGTTTCACTCGGTTGAGGTTTGGGCTTTGGAGGGAGTCTGGGGTCGTTAAAACCCCCCCAACAAGACGGCTTAGATTTTGAGACCCTGAACCCTAAACCCTAAACCCCCCGAACTGCAGGCAGCAGAAGAAGAAGGCCCAGAAGCAGCGCAAGCAGGAGCTGCGACAAGAACATCTGGAGTCGATGAGCGCAGCAGAGCGAGCGGAGTTCCTGGAGAAGGAGCGTGAGGCTTCGGCACTTTTTGGGGGCTGGCTCTCAGGGTTGCTGAACCTTGGATCCCTCTACATCCCTGCTTGTGACAGCTTCCGCATGAGACTCACAAGGAGGGGAACTTGACGACTGCCAAGGTGTTCGTGTGTGCCTTCTGCAGTAGAGAGAGACACTCGAGGTTTGCTGCCCAGGCACCAGGGTGGTTAGAGTTACAGCTTGAACCCTGGGCGGAAGGCCGGAAGAGAGAGGAAGGCGGCCATAGAAGCGACACTGGACTATTCTTTCCACCATGGTCGTCCTCGCATCGTCATCAACTGCAGCTTCAGTGACACGATGGATGTGCGGGAGCTCACATCTTTAGCCAAGCAGGTGCAGCTGTCCTACACGCAAGCACGGGATTCGAACTCCAAAGTGCAGCTCCACGTCACGTCGCTCCATGCGCAGAACCCTGTGATTCACTCCCTGGAGAAGCAGGGCATGAAGAGCTGGAAGCTGCACCTTCACGAGGAATCTGTTTGGGATGTCTTCGCAACGGAAGCAAGGCCGGCTTGTTTCGAAGCAGTCGGTTTTGGAGTCTTTCTAGCTTGGAGCTGGCATGAAGTAGAACGCTGCACATGTTGGCTGATCCGTGGTGCAAGCACCGGGAGCTCCAGTAGCAATCCTGCCGTCGATTAATTTTTGGACCCCCTACTGTAATCCTTAAACTTGATGGCAGAAAGGTTCCAGAACATCCTCAGATTGCTGCCGCCACAAGGTTCTTTAAACCCAATTTAAATGTACTCGTACAAACCGAAACAGTTCATATTGTGCACCCGCCAAAAACCTTATTCTGATTTTTCGGCCCGACCCTTATTTTAGCCCCCAAAGACCTAAGCCCTGAACCTCTTCGCCTTCTTTTGGGAGGGAGGGGCGCCTTGTCGTCTTGACGCCGGATGCGGACGAGGAGCGCTTGGTTCCTGACAACGGGGTGGGGCCCCCCTCGGCCTGCATCGCACGTTTGTGTAGTTCATCCACAGAACCCATGAGGCCCGGAGCTTTGTAACATCACACCACTTTGAAAGACAGAGATTTTTCATATATGATATGTAATATATATATATATATATATATCTATAAATAATACAGAAAAATATACAATTGAAAGCCAGAGGAGTTGCTGGAGGTCCTGGAGGAGGAGGTGTACGTGGTCGGTGGCATCGTCGATCGCTCTGCTGCGCGGCCTTGAAGATTGGGAGCTTCAGTATTGGGGGCCTTATTTTTCATGCACTGCTTTATCATTCTTCGGCGCATTCTTCTTATCCGTAGTATCGTTCTTATCATTATTGACGTGCTTCTTCTACTTCTTCTGAGTCTCAGTCCTAGACTTCGTCTTCGTCCTAGTCTTAGCCTCAGGTTAGTCTTAGTCGGAGACTTATTTGTCTTGTTCTTGTTCTTGTTGTTATGCCTATGCTTGTTCTTGTTCTTGTTGTTATGCCTATGCTTGTTCTTGTTCTTATGACTTATGACAGTGACACTTTTTCTTTTCTCTTTGCTTTTTTTGTTTCCTGCTGTGTACTTTGTATTGGTCTGGAGTTTGACAGTCCCTACTATAGGTATACTACAAAAGACCCCCCAAACCTCCAAATTCTAAACCCCAAACCCTAAACCCTTCGATCCTAAACTCCCAAGCCCCCCCAGGTGAAGAAGATGCAGAGCCGCTCGCAAGCCGTCGACCAGGGGGCCACGAAGCGCCTCGGCTTCTCAGATTGAATGCTTAAGGTTTTCGGATTTCCGGGGGGGGGGGGNCCACCAACCCCCCGCGGGGAAAAAATGCCAGGGCGGCGCGCAAGCCGCGGACCAGGGGGGCACGAAAGGCCTCGGGTTTTCAGAGTTAAAGGTTTAAGTTTTTGGGTTTCCGGGGGGGGGGGGGTTTAGAGTTTGGGATGTAGAATGTAAGGTTCAGAGATGAGGGCTTTGGAACTTGAGTTTAGATCTTTTTGTTTTGGATTTTACAGCCTCTCAGCTCTAAGACTCCCACCTGTCATAGGTTTTCAGCTCAGGCCCTTGTGGCGAAAAATCTCTTCTTGTGTGTCGAACAGGACCCCCAAACCTTCGTCCCCAAGCTCCAAGACTCCAGTCAAAGTGGCCCCAAAGGGTGGCGCTCTAAGGGCTTCACAAGGCTGTGCAGGTGTTCTATGCCGCATTTTCACGGGCTCCACCTCAACCCTAAACCGTTCCTGGGAGGCTCCGCAAGCTGCCCCTGAAGCGCTTTGGCCCATCTGGCTGCTGCCCGGTGCCTGGGTCGAAGACAGCGGTGCTCATGAATTTTGGGTGTCGCTCGGCTTCGGCCCGACCTCTGAAGTCCTGTTGTGTTAACCTCCGGATCTTCACGGTTTTCGGGGCTTCAGGCCTCGGCCAGGCTAGCCCTTTTTGGGTTCAGGGCTTTGGGGTGTGGGCGTTCAGACGTAGACTTTGTAGGGTTCGAGTCTGCGGGGTTTCCAGAGGCTCAGCACCTGGAGCCTTTTGGCTGGAACACTGTAGGCTCCTAAGCTCTAAACGCACACGAAGAGTTTCATCCAACCGTGGCTCAGGTGTTGAACATTGACTGTGTGGTGCCGGCCCCAGACAGGAAAAGGCAGGCAGTAGACGTCTGTCAGGCACAACTGTCGTTGTAGTCGTCATCGTAGCAGCAAGAGTCCATTAGTAGGAGTAGGAGCAAGAGCAGCAGACAGGAACGAACATTATGATTACAATAGTTAAATAACTGTAACAAGAACGGCAACAAGTGATAGTGACAACGCAATGTCAGTTCGGATGTGAGGATTGGCAGCAGGGCCAGACATAGTAGTCACAGCCAGGTTCATAGCCTCAGTACGATTCTGGCTGTGATTATGAGCATGGAGCTGCTTGTGACTGGCAGTCTTTCTGGTTTTTATCGATCTTGTCATTTTTGCCGCTCGTTCTAGTCCCCGACCGGAAGCTTTCAACCTTAGCTGCAAAGTCCTGAACCCTGAAACCCGAATGACCCGAAGCCTGAATACTGCCTTGCAAGCCTTTGGCAGCTTTCAGGCTCTAAGCCGGAATGTCAGGAACCGAAGGACCCGTCCAGCCCCTAGGCTCTGCCTGCGCTCTGTTTCGGCTCAGCTCGGATCGAAGCCATGGCGCCTGACTATGCGAGCTCGAAGGACCGCTGTTTCCACGGGGTTTCGGGTTTACCGCTTCCGAGAGCCGGTCAAGGGTTAGGAGCTGAGGAATGTCTGGAGACTTGTTTCCCGGACCACTTACCACAGAGGCTTTTTCAAAAAATTCGAAAAATGCGACGAGACCAGGACCCTCTGCAGGGCACGGCCGTGAATGCTGACGAGGCAAGTCCGCACGCAATGCCTGACCGCAAAGCACCAGACTTCTCGACGCAACCGCTAGAGATTGCAACCAGAAAGCCATGCATGTCGTCATGTGGAGGTTCCCGGCTGTTGGAAGAATGAATTATCTCCCCCGATCCCCCATCGAAAGCTGCTTGGGCAGGATCTCCACGCAAGTGAAGTTGTTCAGAGACTCTGCGGCGGAAAGGTAGCAGCCGTGCGATTCCCAGTCACATCGAGTTCAGGTGTCTATGGTCCGTTGTCTTTGCTGACCCTGTCAGAAGTCCCACAGAATCCGTAGAACTTCACGGAATCGCCTCCTCCCTTTAGCCTCGTCTGATGGTTTGGACCGCTCTGTGTCTTCCCTCGTGTGAGAACTCAGATAGCCCAGGCCTTGGTCTGTTGCTGCTGGCTTGGATTTGCTGGGGCAGCTCTGCTCTCCTATCTCTGACGGAGTGTGACTCAACCTCGGTATTCCAAAGCTCAGGTGGTGCTGCGACGGAATGTCACATGGTGGTCATAAACATCCCGAAAGTTGGCGGCGATCTAAACGGAACAAGAATCAAGAAGTAGTAATGTCACTCCTGTAGAAGCTGGTACTTGTATTTCATGTGCCTGGTCTTGCTTACAGCAGGAATTTACGGGCCTCGCAAACAGCAGGCCTTGAGGAATAGCCTGCAAGCGCCCAAAGTGGCAGCTCAGGAACTGCAACATCCGCTCAGGATGGAAGGTCGAAGATAGCTCGGAATATGCTAGTGGCATTCTGCTGCGGCGTTGCGAATTAAAGGGTGGCGTAGACTATAGCCTAAGGCGTCTAAGGCTCTAAGGCTAAGGGGATACTTAAACCCCACACACGAACGAAATTGATCACCCACACTCCCTCCGAACGTGCCGAAGGTGCCGAAGGAGACTTTGAGTTTTTGCTCCGGGGTCCGACAGCTTAGGGAATAGAGTCAATAGAGCCCAGTAGGGCTGCAGGACCTGCGGACTAGGGAGGGCGGCTTCGGCCCAAATGGCTTTAGACAGTCGCTGTGCCTGGGGCAAAAGGGCAATGCTAAATGATTAGTCACTTTCCGTGAATTTCCAGATTGGTTTTGTAGGAGCCCAACAACGCTTTTCCAATTAAGCCTGTCGTCTTTGATCGCTCAATACCAAAGTCGCCAAGTCAGGTTTCCATTGGTGCCCTATGTAAAGCTCCAAACTGGAGAGAACTACCTGCGCGCCTCAGGTGCGAATACTCTGCGAGTGGTTGAAAGGAGATGGCAGTTGGCGCGAAACCCAGCATCGATACAACCAAGACAGACTTGCACAGAGTATCGGATGCGAGATAAGAACCGACAAGTACCGGAAGCAATCGAAGATATGAACGGCAAGCGCACGACTGCGCATACGTATGCATACATGCATAGGTGTTCCTCTGTCTGTCTATTTATCTATCTATCTATCTATCTGTACATACATATCTGGATTTTTTGTAATTATATGATGTATGTATGCATGTATGCTTGTATGTGTGTATGTATGTTTGTATATTTGTATGTATGTACGTAGGTGTGTTTATGTATGTATGTATGCATGCATGCATGCATGGGTGTATGTACACACGTATGCATGCATGGATGTATGCATGCAAGTAAGTAAGTATGTATGTATGTATGTATGTTGACAGAAAGGTTGGATGAATAGAAAACATGCAGTTCGAGTGACCAATGAATGGATGTGCATTCGTGTTTTTAAACACCCATGCACATATGGATGCAGGCCTATCCGTGTGTCTGTCTTATCGGCAGGCATGCATGTATCTTGCCATGTTCCATATGAAAACAGACGTAGCCTTACAGCGAAGTGTTGACGTCTTCTGTCTCGCGAGGCAGCCCGTGTTTGAGCGGTGCTTGCTCGCGCCTGAGGCTTCGCGAATCTCAGAACCGGATTCGGGGCACTTCCAGGGCGACACGGGGGCGTGTAGGCACCGCAGGGCTTTGCTGAGCTCTGGGGTTCCTCAGCCCTGGAGTGACTAGGAAGGCAAGGCCAGGCAAGGCTTGGCTCGCATACGTTCGCATGAACTGCGGGAGATAGCTCGGGAGCGGGGGATGTTAGTACTCAGGCCCTCGCGACGTGTCGGTGACCGTGCCGCCTGCGACTGAGGGCGCTTTTGAGGCTTGAGGGTCACCGTTGGTCACAGTCCCAGACCCCGGGCCCCCGACGAGGTCTTGTCCAAGCGGCAGCGCCGAACCCAGCGCGCGTTGGAGAGAGCTGGACAGGAGCCAGTGGCTGGATTTTGCTTGGGGTTTCGGCTGAAGTGCTCGGTTCAAGATGTATTGTGGGGTGGGGGTTTAGGCGCTTTGGGTTTGGTTTTACATGCAGAAAGTACTGCGCAGTCCGTAGATTCGTGAAATGTTTAGACCGAGTGAGGGGTTCAAGGTTGTAGTGGTTGTCTTGCTTGTGTTTATTGGGAGGAGGGTGGATGTTTGAGCTTCTGGTTGGACGTCAGGATTTTGCAAATTTGGCAAATTGTGTGCAAGGCTCTGCTGTCACTGTGGCTGCAGTATGTACTCAGTACTCCTGCAACTCCGCTCGCAATAGTTGTTGCTGTATTCTTTATGATTTTTGTTAAATGTTAATCATTAAGCATGATTCGTCGTACGGTGTCCAGCGCTGCGGAGCTTTGCTATTGCCACTGCCACTGCTGCAGCGGCTGCAGCTACCTGCTATTGCTGCCACTATTAGTGTTTTTTGCTGCCGCACAGCCATCGCCGCCTTCGATACTGCCCTGCCAGCACCGACGTGTTTTTGCCACCACTACTTTGTCGACCTCTTTTGGAGTTGCTTCTCAGGGAAACACACACAGTCGAATGCAGATCGTTGCATGAGCTTTCAAAAAATCCATCTTTCGTGGGCTTACGAAGCCCTTGCAGAAGGAAGGCAGAAACAACCCTCTCTTTCTGTGGCCGGGGAGGTCGGAATGGCTCTGGTGTGTCCGCGAACCCTGAACCCGGTAGAACGGGCTTTTCAGGCCGCGCCCGTAGACGACGATGGCTGAGGCTCGAGTGCCTGATTTCAAGAGGGTGCAGTTTTTGCTTTGCTCCGTCCTGCACGGTCTCAGAAGCCCGATCGGGGCCAAGAGGGCGTGTTGTCACCAGTGCGACGAGGATTGCCGTTAGTACTGTTGCTTCTGCTGGCATGTCTTCTGCTCCCTGAACAAAGGACGCCTCGGTGCAATTTATAGCTCAAGCCAGCGCACCCAAAGCCCGCCTCCGTATCCTGCTCGCCCCATGATCGACTACAAGCATGGGGCCTGGGGAATGGGGGTCCTCTTCATGAAGAGACTGGGCTTTGGAGTTTCATGCTTTAATACTTTTTTGGGACCTGCTACTTAAAGGGAACCATTATGAAATCAAAGTCTATACTTGTTTTCCTCCAGGTTACTTCAAAGCCCAGGAGAGGGTCGGTGATCCCCAAGGCCCTCGTGTGGTCTCTACCTTGCGCGACCATCACAGTGCTCTTGCACATTTTTTGGGACACGCAGAAAGGCGACAACAATGCAGAGATGGAGGGAATCAATACCATCTGGTCCGGATACACTTTCGTGCTTGGTTTCCTCATTGTTTTCCGTAGCAACCAGGCGTACTCACGGTTTTGGGAGAGCGTCACTTTGTTTCACCAAATCACGGGGGAGTGGACCAGTGCCGTCAGCAACCTGCTCTCCTTCTGCAGTCCCAACATCGATAAGCAGAGAGAAGTGGAAGATTTTCGGCAGTATCTCATCCGCCTCCTGAGCTTGCTTCATTGCAATGCGCTGCAGACCATCTGCGACCTCGCAGATGATACTCTGGAGGTCCTAAACCTGGGAGGCATCGATGCAGCCAGCATGCTGCATCTCAGGACCAGCCCGGACCGTTGTGAGATCGTGATGTTGTGGATTGAACGCCTCATAATAGAGGCAGACAGGAAGAAGACGCTGGAGGTGCCTCCGCCGATCCTCTCCCGAGCTTTCCAGGAACTCTCACGGGGCATGGTGAGTGTCACAAACGTGCGGAAGATCCGAAAGGTGCCCTTCCCGTTCCCGTATTCACAATACCTGTCATACATGCTGATTCTTCACTGGATCCTTACACCACTTGTTGCCAGCCAGACGGTGCTGAAACCATGGTGGGCCGGTATCATTGTTCCTGGGCCGCAGAAAAGAAACCAACAAATAACACACAGAGACCCATACACACACACACGCACTCTGCCTCGATTTTTTGGTACAGAAATACATATACAAGATGTAAATTCACATACACATATACAGACAGCCAGCCGGCCAGGCAGGCAGGCAGTCGGGCGGACGGACAGACAGATAGACAGACAGACACATAGAGACGGAGAGACAGACAGGGACAGACAAAGACAGGCACAGAGATAGACAGAGGCAGACAGAGACAGAGCGCGCAGAGGGCGTAGGTCCCCACACCAGCCTTGGCGAAAGAAAGATCGACAGGGACCGAATGAGACAGACAGAGATAGAGACAGACGGAGACAGACAGGGACAGACAGAGACAGACGGAGAGACAGAGACAGACGGAGAGACAGAGACAGAGACAGAAACGAGGACAGGCAGAGATACACGGAGAGCCAAAGAGACGGACAGAACAGATACATAGATAAACAGATAGATAGACAGACAGAGAGACACAAAGACACAGGCAGAGACAGACAGACGGACAGACCGACAGAGCATACATACTGAGACGCTCAAAGGGTACACCAAACAGTAAACAAAGTCCTGGTGGTGGGGTTTAGCACTGTTTCGTGGTCGCTAGAAGCCAGGTCTTCGTGGTGTCCACATCGTATTGGACGCTCTTTTACATCGCTCAGGAGAGGCTTAGATGCACCTCGAGACCCCCGAACACTCAGAGTCTTCAGCTTTCAGGGCCGCGAAAGGCGGAAGAGGAAGAAGGGTGCAAGCACATAGAATATCGGAAGAAGGGAAGCAAGCCTTTCGGTCCATGGGGTTCAGGCTTTGCCGCTCCACTCCTTGCTGACCTTAGCAACTTTGAACCCCGCGGTGCATGCGCCCTCAGCATTCAACCACCCGCATAAGAAAGTTGCTCACCACGACGCTTGTCAGCACCATGACGTCGCTACCTTCACCATTGCCACTCGCGACCGCCTCCTCCTCCTCTTCCTCCTTATCATCGTCATCATCCGCCACGAGCCATCCATCATGCAACAGCAGCAGCAGCAACAAGATCAGTCGCCACTGTCGCTACTACTGATGGTCGTGGTGGTGGTGGTGGTGGTGGTGGGGATGGCTGGCTTGCTGTCTATTGCTGGTACTGGTACTGCGACCGAACCTCGTATCCAGCTCGTATCCAGAGTTACCGCCCTAAGCCAAGGATCGACCAGCCCTTCGGGGAGGATGCAAACGACCTCCCGGTTAGGGAAATGCAGCGCGAGTTCAACGCGAAGCTGGAGCCCCTCACCGCAAACTTTAGCGGCTTTAGCGTTAGAGGAGTTCGAAACTTGAAGGTCCGCCGAGTTCCGAGCTTCAAGTTTGACAGTTCCCAAGTTTGAAAGTTCGAAGGTTGACAAAGTTTGAAAGCCCCGGCATCATTCTTTTAGGTATCATGAGGCGCGGTGCCTGCTTGTTACTCAGGCTCGGCTTGCACTAGGCCATGCGCATAAGAGGGTTGTTCGTGGCTATTCAAGCATTCTGGAATCCACCCGCTCATTGGACGATGGCGCTTGCCCACATGTTTTGAACCCGCCCCTCATCAGCCTAAACCCCCCTCATCACCAGACCAGATCGCGCTTTATCACAAGTCTCCAATGCCCTCCCCCCCCCTCATGGCGGTTAATCGCATTTCTTTTCCGGAGACCGTTGCCTAGACGTGCGCGCTGAAACCCACTCATTTAGCGATCCCAGCCGATCACATCTCTTGAACCCGACCCCCACCCCATTAGGAAAACAACAGACCACCTCAAGCTGTAATAAAAAAGCACGCGGGATGGGGACAATGAAAAACGCTTGAAGGGGTTCCCAGCTAAAAGTTGTCTTGTGTGGAGCTCAAGTCACCGCTCAGCGAGAATTTCGAGTCGCACTGTAGCTACTGTTCCTGCTATATAAGATAGACGCCTCTACCCCCGACGAGATCCCCACCCGACGAGCTGCAGGTTCTTCGTCCAGCCCCTGTCATGGACTGTGCCGGATTTCAGCTTGGATGACGAAGATGCACTGGAAGTCAAGGTTTTAAACTCCAGCTTCACGTGCCTTGGACCTCGCTTTTGGCTGTCGCACACACCCTGGACCCGAATTTTTCCTTCAGCCGAGCTCGAGAGCTCTGAATCCCAACACCTCCGAAACAAAACCGCCATCTGCAAGCTTTTTGCTTCGCTATATGCCACAAAGACATGCCTAAAGCCGATGTAAACCTTGACAACGCTCAGAACAACAATCGCAAAGCTGCTACACGTGCGGAGGCTTTCAGAGTGCACTTGAGCTCCTAAGAGCTCGCCGAGAACCTTCCGCAATCTCAGGTGCTGCAAAGAACCCAACTCCTCAACCCCACTCGCCAAACCAGATCGCGCCGCCCCCTCGTTGAAACCAGGCTCCGCCAGCACAGCGAGGAAATCCGCTCGCGGAAGTCCTCGATACGAGTGGATGGCGTCGACACCGAGCCGGCGGCTTTGGTCAAGGAGATTGATGAAGTTCGTAGTAGGGGCCACAAAACCATCAAGTCTATCAGTCTATCCTCTTATGAGTTAATGTTGATCTGTGTTTTCGATCCTGGTCGCTTGAAGGGTTCGGGGTCTCATTCTTCTGGGATTCAGGGTTTCCGTGTTTAGTCTTCTATGTAATAGGGCTGGGTGGGAGGTGGCTTCGAAGGTTCTGGGTCGAAGGCTTCTGAGGTGCAGGGCTTGGTGTTCTTGGGCTGCAAGACTTACACCCTAAACCCTAAACCCTGTCCAGGATCTAAGCAGATAAGGTTCGGTTTCGGGCTCGAGGTCGGGCCTTTACACGGTTCAGGCGGTCCGAAATTTAGGGTTAAGGGCCGTTTAGGGTTGAAGCCTCGGGATCCAGGGCTTGAGTGTGCATCGTTGTACAGGGACAGTGGTACTATGCCGAGGCAAGAAAGCACAAGACTCTTTTCATTGTGGGAAGACCACATAAACTCTTGATAAACCCCTTATTGACCTCGAGTTCGGTATGTTTCTGTTTGGGGTTTTCCGAAGCCCACACCATTCAAGTTTCGGCTTCCTGCAACCCTCGCATGACTCACCCTTAACCCTAAAACCGTAAGACTGAAAACCAACTATTGAGGCATGCAGTGCTTGGTCCCAAAGAGGCTCCTCCTGCCATGGATTTCTAGAGGCTAACTCAGCTGATGGAGAGGGGCCGGCGAAAAAACAAAAAAACACAACTGAAGCACCCTGCAACCCTACAAACCCTAAATCCCTAAATCCCTAAAGCCTGAGAAGCCTTAAAAGCTTTTCAGGACCCGATTTTCAGCGCCACGGACTTCTTCGTCTCCCCGGAGTCCCCAGATCCTGGGCTCGTGTTAAGGAACTTCGTTTAAGGTACCATATCAGGGATCTATAGAAAACGATAATATGTTCTCCTTACTATGGTCACTTTAACTAAGCTTCCCTATTGTGGCAACTTCACTTGAATTCCTTACTGCGGCGATGTAGTGCCTTATTTTAGGGATTCAATTCCTTGTTATGGCGATTTACTTCCCTATTCTGGCGATTTAGATTAGATTCTTGAACATTTGCTCATTATTATTGCGATTTAGATGCTGTTTTGATTCCTTATTATGGCAGTTTAGATTCCCTAAACCCTAAACTTTAAACCCTAGACTCTAAGCCGCGGGGGCCCAGGATCTTTACCTCAACCACCCGCTAGAGCTCGCGGAGCTCCAGAACTTCCTGTCAAGCCTGATAGCACCTGGGCTCTGGAGTTAGGGCTTAATGTTTAGGGTTTACTGCAGGGGCTTTAGGGTTTCGGGTTGTTGTTAGGATTTGAAATTTCGGGTTCAGGGTTTAGAGATTGCTATACTTTCTTGCCTTTTTTGGAGCACCCGTTCCTTAAAGGCAGCATTAGGAAGTACGAGTTTAAAGTCATTTTCTCAACAAACAGGAGCCGGAGCTGGAGTCAAAGGTTTTGTGGCGGGACTTGGAAGAGCCTGGGCTCCGGATTGGGGGTTCAGGGGCGTAGGGCTGAGGGTTTGGGGTTTGAAGTTTTTTCTAGTTTGGGGTTGAGGATTTAGGGTTTAGATGGTAGGCTTGTTTCGGAAGGAATTTTGGTAAGTAGTAATTAGTGATAAATGTCTCCTTATTCTGGCAGTTAGCAATAAGAACGAGGAGAAGGTCTTGCGAAGAGCACCAGAATCTTCCAGCTCAGTTAGACCAGGGGAGGAGGCAGATGGTTTGACAAAGCTATCCCCCCACGAGCTGTCTCGGAGACTGCAAAGCTACCTCGAGACCCAGCCCCCGGCCCTGGACACGGAGCTGCGGATGTTGGATCAGCTGCTCACAGAGAAGTTCCGGCGCTTGAGGAGGATATGACACAGATCCCTCCGGGTAGCAGGAGGGAGATGTTAGTACCAACGGTAGACAAAGTCATACTTAGGATCGCATATTATGGCCCATTGTGTTGTGCAACTTGCACGCATAATACAAGAACTACGACGTCAACGTGACCACCGTGGCAGCTACGAGGACTAGTGCTTCCAGTAGCCATGCATAAGTAGGTACTGTCTTTGACTTGTGTCATAGGTTGGCTATCTGCAGCTGGACTAGTGGTAGCATTAACAAGAACTAGGTTGCGGTCTTATCCATAGGCGGGCGGTAGCAAGAGCCTAAAAGGGGCTGTTTCTGCGCCTGCGCTCATGAAGCGCTGCAGTTCATTCTCAGCCTTTTGCCAAGAAAAAAGCAGTAATCCACTAGCTCCGACGTCAAGCATGTTCAACATGTTCGCTTGTTTCAGTTGTTCTGCAACCGCTCTCCCTTTCATAAAATGGCGCCACTTCCGAACTCGACAAGCCTAGAGGTGTGAATGATCTCTGGTACCGTAGACCTCAGCAACACTGAACGATCCTTGAGCCGGCTGCGTCTGATCTGCACACTCGCAGGACAGCATACTGCGAGGCAGACTGTTATCAGAAAACACTACCACACTTTTCCAATGTTTGGCTAGCGACTAGTGCCCGAAGCAGCAGTATTTACAGAACGTTCCGAATCGACATTTTTCATGTAAGGCTTGCCCTGCTCCTGCTGCTGCTGCTGCTACGGTTATGGTGAGGATCGCAACAATTTCCCTGATAACCTTGCAGAGTCTTGTTTCTGTTTCATTGTACATGCATCCTCTGATGATGCTGAGGCTGTTTACAATAAAGTCAAAAAAGATGAGGATGATCATTGCTTCTCCTCCTACTCCTCCTCCCCCCTGTTTCTGCTGTTGTTACTGTCTTGCGTTCATCATAACTACAGGCCAATCATGGGTATTCTGATTCTGATCTCCTAACGATTCGGTAGGAGGTGGACCGGCTGTTGCTGTTGACGTGTAAGTGTATGGGGAGCTTGGGTTGCTGCTTTGGTTGTGAGGGGATGGGATTGGTTTCCTTCTTCCCCAATGAGTCGCTTCATTCCTCAACCCGAACGCCCTGCATTCCAAAGCCCTGAGCCCTCAAATCCATCACTCCGAATCTAGCTCCATAACCGACAGCATCGACGCACATTCTTTCGGGTTATCCGAAGCTCCTGCCAGGTGCCAGGCGAGGGCGGCAGCGCAGAAAAAGGATGCACGCCGGAGGCTTTCTGTCGATGCGGCGGGGGTTTCTTCGTCGAAGCTCGGTTCGGCTTGGGGATGCAGGATCCAAGCGGCCCAAGCGTCGAGCGCACGCACACAGAGACGGCAAATGATGAGCACAGTAGCCGGGTGAGTGACGGAATGTGGCGTCGTGAAGCAGCCGTTGTGAGGCGGCAGCTCGAAGCATGTGTAGCTGCCGTATCTGCGCGACTGCACGACGAAGGCCTTGGCAAAGAGCCTGCTGACTCACATCAGTCATCATCAGCATTTCTGCTGTCTTGGCAAGACCAGAGCCTGGAAGGTGAACGGGAGGCGCCGGCACACTCTTGTACGGGCAGTTGGGCCTGGCTGCCGGAGGAGGTCCTGCACACCGGCCCACCCATCCTCACAGCTAAGTATGCTATCGCCGTGCGGCGGACACAGCGACCACACTGCCGTGCTCTGTGAGGGGCCTGGGTTCGTTTTCCGCCAGCATATGCAAGTGGCGTGCTGAGCTGCTGAGCGCGCCCGGGATGTTCTGCGCCAACAGTTGGCGTACTGCGAGAGCGAGAGTGCTTGAGATGCCTTTCCGGCAAACGCCAGGTGCACGAAAGGCTGGCGGGACCCACAAAGCGTGCAGCTCACCTGCGCCCATGTGTCGCGACCCCATGGCACACGCAGCGTAGGTTTGTGCCGGCGAGCAGCCGATCTACCCACCTGCATGGGACGGCGGCATGCTTTAGCATGGCGGCTTGCCAAGGCCAAGCACCGTTGCAAGTTGCGGCCGTTTCAGGACTCCGACACCCTGAAATCGCGAACCTCGTGCGAACTCCGCCTCCACACTGAGGCTGACCTGTGGGCGAGGTCGAACACCAACTCTCTGTATGGATGACGTGCAACGCCGGGAGGGCTGCAGCCTCGCGCGTGGAGCGAGGATGCGGTTCCAGACCAGATGCAATTTTCATTTGGGCCACATCGCCGCGTTGCCACATGCCTCGCGAACTTGTTTGGCCGTGCGGGCCATCCGCTGGCAGATCACCATCCCTGCGCACAGCGCAGCTTGCAGCTCGATGCTCGGCGGTTGTGGCGCTAAACCATCCCCGTCGTTCAAGCCGTTGCATCTTCTGCCATTGAATGTTTGTTGCGCAGTCGTGCAGCCCCTTCTTTCACAAAAGCGCTGCGTGCAGCTGCCTACTCGCGAAGCCTGCGGGATATGCAGTGCCGGATTGAGAGAAACCGGAAGGGGTGAAAAACTCACAGTGGCTGTGCACCTTACAGAAGGCCGACTTGATGCTGTTGGTGACCACCCGTGTCGCAGCAGCAGTCGCACAGGGACCTGCACGGTACCGCAGGTGTGAAAAAGTGCGAGACAAAGATGAAAAATTGTAATGATCTATGGCTGGCGAGCGATATGGAGAGAACTCTCGCGAGCGGTTAGCCCAAGCCCCCGGCATGCCGAAACGCTGCAGATGCTGACGGACCCGGCCCGGCGCCCGGCACACCCGTTGCGCGTGCCAGCCCGCGAGGATCTTCAGTTCAGGCCTGCCGAGGAGGTTTTGTTGAGCTGCAGAAGCTGCTCCTGGATGATGTGGAGGCCCTCGAGCTTTTCACTTTCGCAGAGAACGTCGCCGGGTAGCGCTGGATGCCATGGCCATTTCGCGCTTGACCGCCTTCCGTAAACCAAATGGAGGTGTCGAAGGCATCGCCAGGGGACGTGTTTAGGCGCCTCGTTTCCCGAGCGCTGGCGCGCGCATTCCGTGGGGGAGCTCGGTACTGACAACTTGGCGGCGATGCTTCGTGCAGTTGTTGAACTCGACCCGGGCCACGCTCGTCTCTTTGGATGGCCGAAATGCTTAAGACACCATCAGCCGCGCGACCATAATTGCTAAGCTGCACGACACCGTCCCATCGCTCGTACTAGTTACCCGAGCCATGTGCGCGCGCACCTGCACTTACATTCAGGGCACTCTATCATGAAGCTTGCTTGGTGTCCGGAATCTGGGCCTGCAAACTGGGCCGAAAACCTCAACAGAAAGCTGCTTAACGGTCAACGTTGGCTGTGCCCGGCTC
>BGNK01004113.1:13242-54132 GCA_003297005.1 Symbiodinium sp. clade A Y106
TGCTACAAGCTGGGGATGTCGGCTAAACGAGCCGCATGGCTCTCGGGATGGCTAAGAGAAAAGGCCACCGCCGGCAGGATAGAAGCCAAGGAGATGCAACAAGGTCTCGGGCGACTCGGGATCGCGGCTATCGCCATCGACTGGGAGAGACCTTTCTTAGGACCACTCCACGCGTGGTCCGCGGCTATCCAAGGACGGCAAGGGGGCTAGTGATCCCGACCATGCTGAGGGTCCTGATGGGATGGATAGCGGACCGTCTGGATGGTGGCGACCGGCTACAGCGACCAGTCAGTCTACATCGGGAGCTACCACCACTGAGCTTCTTCACGCTGCGGTTCCGACTCAGCCTATCACGAACCTATCCACCAAAGGAACTGGTAGAAGGGAAACCTGGCCCATGGTATTCGCTAAAAGTGGATAGGTCTTGGGCACCTTGGGCCTTCGCTACGGGAGATCCCAAGAAGGTCATTGCTGCGCTAGAGTTGCTAGCGACCCTCGTCGGGATCCGCCTTTGGGTTCCGGAGGGCGAGGATAGAAAGACCTCGCGGGTTGCCATTCGAGGCTACACGGATAACAAATCCAATGAAGCCCTGTTAAAGAAGGCTATGACGACGAAGTATCCGTCCATGCTAGTTTTACTGGAGATGGCCGAAGAGCTAGCCCACAAGAACTGTGAGCTACAGCTGCAGTGGATAAGGAGAGAACTCAACCAGCTAGCGGACGATTTGACAAATGAGGATTTCCACGGGTTCGACCCCNCAGCTGCAGTGGATAAGGAGAGAACTCAACCAGCTAGCGGACGATTTGACAAATGAGGATTTCCACGGGTTCGACCCCGGCTTGAGGATAGATCTCAAGGGGGAGAACTTCGTGTGGAGGATCCTGGACCGGCTACTCGTGCACTCAGATAGCTTCTATAAGGAGCTAGGGGTGCGAAAACGAGAGGCTCCGGCTAGTTTGCCGAAATTTGGCCGGAAGAGGCGAAGGCTAAATCCCTGGTAGCCTGAGCGGCTTCGCAAGGAGAATTGGCTAGCCAAAGGCTAGAGTCGATCTCCAGGCTAACTGGGATATTTGCCNCTTGTTGTTTGCTCCGTCCGTCGTCGCTCGGCTAGTCGCGTCGATTATTCCTACGTACGCTATCGTCCCTTGGCGGTGTCCTGGGGATGGCGGTGGGCATTTTGGGATAGGCCTAGTGCGCACAAAAGTATCGGCCAGCGCTGTGTTTTCTGCTGTCAGTGCCCTGCCACAGCCGTTCAAGAAAACGCTTCGAACTAGCTTCCAGCTTCGTTGCGGGATTTGTGTTTTTGCAACTTATTGGGTATAATACTCCAAGGAAGACTGGAAGAGTAGTGCTTGCTTCGCTTCCATGTCCCCCGACACACACGGTTCGTTGTGTCTTATGTTTGTATGACATGTAATGCAATGTGCCGATGCATCGTAAGGTAGCGTCAGGAATGTATGCATGCATGTGTGTGTATGTATGCAGATATGCGGGGTCTGGGTGGCCGATATCATGGTTGGGACATGGATGCTCCGGCAGAACGGATGGGGTTTGGGTGGACGATATCATGGTTGGGACATGGATGCTCTGGCAGAGCGGATGGGGTCTGGGTGGACGATATCATGGTTGGGACATGGATGCTCTGGCAGAACGGATGGGGTCTGGGTGGACGATATCATGGTTGGGACATGGATGCTCTGGCAAAACGTAAATTTGTTGAACCCAAAGCTGCGACGAAGTCGGAGCAGCAGAGGGGCAGAGGAGGAAAGAAGGGGTGGGCAAACGACCAGGTGCGAGCCTACTACGACTACAACAACAACAACTACTACTACTACTATTATTATTTTTACTTCTACTACTACCACTACTACTACTACTACTACTACTGCTGCTGCTGCTGCTAAAACTACGACAACAACTACTACTACTACTACGGCTACTACTACTACTACTACTACGACGACGACGACTACCACCGCTACCGCTACCAGTACCACAACCACTACATCGGCCGCCACCGCCACCACTACCACTGCCACTGCCACTGCCACTGCCACTGCCACTACCACCGCGACTACCTTTACTGCTACTGCTACTGCTGGCGCTACTGCTACTACATACTACTGCAACAACAACTACTACTACGACTGCTGCTACTACTACTACTACTGCTACTGCTACTACTACTACTACTACAGCTACTACTGCTACTACTACTGCTACTACTGCTATTACTACTAATTACTACTGCTGCTCTTATCCCTACTGTTAGTGCCAGGCAGTCGTATCCACTGCTTCTGGTGTACCGAGAGTCACATTTGCCTTAGCGTGATTGTCTGACTGATGCAAATGCATTTTTCATAAATCTCGAGCCATATATCGAACTCGAATTTAACAGCAGAAACACTGCAGCTGTATAGGGAGGTATGTCTGTTTTGAATCATTGAATGTGTGGATCTTGGGGTTGCGGCCTGTGGTCTCGAGTGTCTGAACCTTGTGACTTGCAGACCAACATCGACGGATTCTTTATGATTGTCTGTCTCCCTCATGTTTTTGTCGAGCCCTCCTTCTCGCAAAAAAGATGCACACTGCATCACTGGAAACCGCAAGGACATCAGGTGTGGGGCACCTGCACCTCCCCATCTTCGGCGTTTGAATTTCGCCAAATCTTGCAAACAACGAATCCAATCGTGACGTGGAGTTGCGGCTGTACAGATATGAGAATGTCACTCGATGCATCAACATGGTTAAAAAGAGTGTGTCGTTGTTTAGTCGTAATGCGTGGTCGTCTTACAAAGAGAAGTCATTGAATACCGTCGTCCATACCTTGCATTCCAGCTTTCGTTGTGTGTGTGTGTGAGTCCGGACGACCAAGTGCTTGCCGCTCCAAGCAGAATATGCTGCTTAGCTGATACAGTAGCCGGGGCTTTGTGGCCTTGTATGTGGAGGACTGGCACACCTTTTGTGTGTGACATGCTTCGTTGTTCGGCACTAAGAATGTTGAAATCCTAGATACTCGCAACTTCAATCAATCCTGAATGCACCAAGGTACAGGTCATCCTTATAGACTATTTTCTTGTGCAGTACCTGAGCTGGAAGCTCGGAGGTGCAAAAGTAGCACGACTGTCCTCAGACGCAGTTGGGTAAGGTGCAACCGTTCTCCTCACGCTGATTGTGGATGTGCCAGTGCTCGCAACTTAGAGTGCCGCCCAGCACTTGCAGCAGGAGAGACAATTCCGCTTGCAGGCTTCTCCACCTTACCTGGTTCTGGAGAGTGGAAGTCGCTCACCGCGCAGCTCCAACTCAGCGGGAGGACCCAGTTCAATTCAATCCAATGCCTACAGCGCCTTGTTTTGTCTATAGAGTCTATTCCTTTTTCAGGTGGTTCTGCTACTGCTGGGTCCATGCCGCCAAGGCCGGCTAGTCTTGGTGTCTGAGTCGTCGCCTGCGTCGGAAACGTGCCCATGCAAAAAGGTGGTTGTCCTTTTTTGCCGTGTTATGCCACGCTTAACCAGCGCGACTCCAACAAAGGCTCGCTGCTCGTATGAGTGGAACCAGACAGTCTGCTCCTGCCCTGCACAGGACGGGCTTCACGGCAGCGATTTCAGCATCAACAGCGCCTACTTCGAAGATTTGTACAGTCCGGTACTTCGTCGGGGAAACGACTCCTAGCTGTTCTGCAGAGAGCAATCGGCACCGCGTCAGGTCCCACGATGCTTGCGAATCTCCTCTTGATTACGCCTGTGTTCTACAGTCTGTTGATGTTCCGCACCAGCAAGGCACTGTCATCTCCTCCTCTGCGTATGTTGATGTTCTTCAGCTGTGGCTTCAACCTCTAAGTACAGAGTTGTGGCAAAGCTCCCACTCGTGGCGATAGCTTGGTGCAGGCTATTTTCGGTTCTTTGTCCAAGCGGGTCACGGTGGACCTCATAATGCACTACGTTGCTCGTCGCAGACAGTTAGTTGGCGCGCAGAGCCTGTGTTTGTTGCAGTTTTGAATGTTGGTGTTTGTACCGGCAATTCAGCTGCCGACAGATGTGCTGGTGCCATGTGACGCACGAAACACTGGGATGATCTGGAATCGCGGGACATGGCTGTCAACCGCTTTGGCCCAGGGCCGTTCTGCACATCATGTCAAAGAGAGCACAGGGCCAGCAGCAGAGACATATTGCATGTGCTATCCAAGCTGAATCTTTGCTGAGGACATGTTGTGGCGAGTGGTCATCGACATGGTTGATCAAGTGGAGGGCCCAGATGCTAGTTGTTGAGTTGCATATATGGTCTTTGCTATGCTAATCTTGCGGTCACCGTGCATTGATGATGACGACGATGTTCATGACTGTCATCATCATGGCCACCAATGTCACAATTGCTGCTGCTGCTCCTCCTCCTCCTCCTCCTCCTGCACCTGGCACGAGTACAACAACTGCTGTGACGACGACGACTACTACTACTGCTACTCCTGCTGCTGCTGCCGCTGCTGCTGCTGTTGCCACCACCACTACGAATACCACTACCGCTACACTACCACTACCACTCCCACTCACGAACACTCCCACTCCCACTTCCACCACACGACCACGAACCACTCCCACGACCACTACCACCACTCCCACTCCCACTCCCACGACCACGAACCACTCCCACGACCACTACCACCACTCCCACTCCCACGACCACTCCCACTCCCACGACCACGACCCACGACCCACGACCCACGACCCACGACCACGACCACGACCACGGCCACTGCCGCTGCCACTGCCACTGCCACTACCACGACGACGACGACTACTAATACCACCATCACCACTACTAGCACTGCCACAGCTCCTGCCCCTGCTCCTGCTCCTGCTATCTCCTGCTCCTGCTACTGCTACTACTCCTTCTCCTGCTATCTCCTGCTCCTGCTACTGCTGCAGCTCCTGCTGCTGCTCCAACAATGACGAACGACGACGTCGAGTACTGCCAGCACTGCGACTAGGGACTGCTACGACCATAACGTCTCACTGTCGCTGCAGAGGCACTTTTTTGGTTGCTACTCTCATTGTCAATATGGAAGAGCGCATTGATGTGCAGGGCGAAGTCAGGTTCGCGGTAGCACAGTGCTTCACCGGTGGCTCCCACTTTCTCAGGTTGACATGTTCTACTATGCACGCTTAGCTGAGTGGGCGGATGCCTCATTCAGCATCTCAGTCAGTGGGTGGCTTCACTTTGGAATTGCGAAAATTTGCAGGTGGGGAAGGAGGCGCTGGAGAAGCATCGACCGTCACTGGTTCTTATTCAAACGGCGATTTGGTTGCAAGCTGACCACTTGCTCTCATGGAGCTGACAAAGGCTCCTAGTGCTTCACAGCTGCAGGTGGTGCCATTCCTCCTGTTTTTCTCCATGGTCATGCAGGACACGGTAACATGAGGTGTATGCTCTGTCGTGTCACACCCGCAGCATCCCACAGCCATGCCTTCATCCTTTTCTTGTCGGCTTGTTTGCTATCGAGGCTCAGGCATTTCCTGGTGTTTGGCCCTAAGCTCTCATGGCTCTCCTTTGCTGTAGCTTCGAGCTCTTCTTGCTATGGGGCTTACAGGGATTTTGCTCTCCATAGCTATGGCTCGTCGAGCAGCCGAGGTGGTAACAGACAAGTGGCCGATCCCGGCCGTGTCCTAAGCACTGGATCATCGGAATGCGGATCAAAAACGAATTGATCCGGATCAATAACACACTCAGTCAGGATCAAAGCAGATTGAAACAGGACCAGGAAAATGAAATACATCGGCTCCGCGGAAGGCCGCAGCTGTGCGGCCGTCCTGCCTAGCCAAGCGTAACTTGAGCTGAATCAGATCAGCTGGACAGCTTCATGATGATGCACAGGAATGGTTGGTTGGGAAGGGACCTGTGCACACGTAATCATGTGGACATTGGCAGCCGCTGTGCTCAGATGCCATTGTCTTAAATTTTTTGAGGGTCGAGGGTGCCATGGCCCTTTCGCCCGTTGTTAAGGCAGCGCTGAGCACCAAGGCTTGCGAATTACTGGCTACTTTGGGGATTGAGGATGATGCTGACCTGTCGAATTATTTCACTGGTCATTTCTCGCTGCTGGAAGTTACGGCAGACCCAGAAGTTCTCGGCCAGGTCACCAGTGCCTGGAAATTGGCCAGAGTTCAGGAACGAGTTCGGGAGGAACATGATATCATTACAGCGCCACCCCCGAAGAAGCCTCGCGAGGATCTCGCCAAGCAACCTCTTCTGCTCGGCACGAGACCTAAGGCAAGATTGTATCCGCCAGTGGCTCTGCGGACCAAGAATTATACACAGGCTGTCACGCGGGTTGCAACCTCCGCGGATCCTCCGAAATCGGATCGCAGAGCTTCCTGTTTACAGGCCATGTTTCAGATTGCTATTCTGTGTGGGTCTGCCAACCTGCAGTTTGGTAATGATCTACTACTGCAGCAAGACGAAGCAAAGCCACTATTTGACAGGAAATTCCAGGCGTTGACAGATGATAGATTGGTCGGCCACAGAGCTGCCATGAGAAGATGGGTCGACTGGCATGGTAGGCATGCTCCAGTAGACCAACCGTTTTGGAGACCCTCAGCTGTAACATTATCTTCCTATTTTCAGGAGATCAGCAAGAATGGCCCCACGGCTGCTTCCGGCGCCTTCGCAGCCCTCGGCTGGTGGAGGCGGCATGTTGGTGTACCATTCCCTTTGCAGGACGCGCTGGTGAGCCACTGGGCTTCGCCCAACCAAGGCCATATCGCTCAGCCTAGAGAGCCGTTGCCGCTACGCATCATGCTCGCATTGTGTAAAGCGGGCAGTACGGCCTGTGGGGCCGTGCGCTCCTTTATCTGCCATGCCCTGCTTGCACTCGTGGGATGTTTGAGATTTCGGCACCTTCAGCGATCGCATAACTTGAGATTGTGTTACAGCTTCTTGAGGGCCACCTGTCGTAAAGGAAAGAGAAGAATTCAGCAGACCCAGCCACCGTTTGACTGGGCCTGCCCAGCTGTCCTGCCTTTCGGGCTGGCGCTTGCAGAACAGGTCCTCTTGGACTTCTCCGAGGTCACACGTGCCCTTGGACGTGAGCCTGACTTTCTGGTTCATGATTACGATGTCCCGCGAGGCTCGCCGCTTGCGGCGTCTTCCAAGCGGCGACTGGCTGGTATGGAGTTGCCCAGATTCTCAGATTTTCTTCGGGCTATCCTTCTTGGCTTAGGTATTGCTCCGGAATACAGTCTGCGTAGGTTCTTACCGACAGCTGCCGATGTGTTGAGGCTACCCGAGGAACATAGGCTGGCTATCGGCAACTGGCAAGAGCGCCCAGCTGCGGGCCCGACCCGTGATCAGCCAAGAGCCGTGCGCAGCATGGCGCAGCACTATGCTAATGATAAGGTGTTTACCGCTGCCCGTATTAAGCAGGAGGTCATGGTGGCCATCGTTTTGGTGGCGCAGCAAGTCTCCTTCAAACTCACATGGGATGATTTTCGTCAGCATGCTCCGAGTCCGGACTCGATTACCCAGGAGCTTCGCCGTGACTTGTGGCACCCGGCCCCATCGGCTTCGGCATCCAAGGGCCCTGAGGTGGCTGAGGAATCTCCGAGAGTGTCCTCCAGCAGTTCTTCAGGTGAGTCTGAAAGTAGCACGGATCGGAGCTTGCTGACATGGTTCCAGCAAGCGCAGAAGGGAGTCTGTCATCTTGTTCAAGGAATGGCTGGCACGAGATTCGTGCCATACTGCCAGGACCTCCCCTTCGATGCTCCGCATTGTGTTAGGGGTGCCGGCTTTGAAGCAGGACAGAAGGTTTGTCGCAAATGCTTGGCCAGAGCCCGGCAACATGTGCAGCAGCAGTGCCGGGATGTTTGAAGATAAGCAGATACCTGTCAACATCGGAGCAGTGCAGGGCATTAGCGTCATGTCGCATGCCTGTGCATGGAGTTGGTGAGTTATGACATTTTCGGTCGTGCTCCCGCTGTGGTGGCGGCTCCTGTTCGCCCCGCCTTCGGCTTGCGCTTCTGAGTGTGCTTGTGCACTCTGGCGTCCTGGCTTGGGCTGCGTGTCTTCTCTTGATTTGCCGCCATAGTGGCGTTGTGATCATGGGACAAGCTCCGGGCAATCCTCCTACCAATGAAGCGCTCTCTGAGGCGCTCTCACACCTGCCGCCCCAGTGGTTGCAGGCGCTACGACAGGCCCTTGACCTTGTGGAAAGTACCCATGGAGGCACCTGGTCGGCTTCGGCATCGGGGGACAACGGCTCGTGGACCAGTTCTGCCCAGACAGGCGGAGTTTCTCCGCCGGCGGCGCCGAGCCCAGCCGCTTCATCATCTGAGCAGCGTGTAGATACTCGTACTAGACGCTGGGATGTCCCATGCGGGATACCTTGTACCACTTGTCTTGTGGGATATTGCACCCGTGGGAAGCGCGGCCACTCCCATCATAACTGTACAGCCTGTGAGCGCCAATCCACAGGTCGCTGAGTGCAGTGATGAGGACGGGCAAGGAGGACGATATAACCTCAGGCGGAGTCTTGAGATTGTGCCAAACCTTCGGCAGCAGTGACGTGCGGATCACCGCCCTAGAGGTATGCAAGAACCTTCACATAATCTGCAGTTTTGTGCTCTCGATGTGTGAGTGAGGACAGCCCACTGCCATGGCTAAGCTAAAGGCAGATGCGTTGTGCAGGTGCCTCACGGAGGCAAAGCTGCCCGATGCTTTCGTCAGCCATTGCCTTGACAAGCTCAAGATGGAGTCCTTGGACGACTTCGTCAACATCGTGACGATCAAGGATTACGAGACGGAGATCAAAACGGTCTTAGTCGATCAATGCAATGAGACCAAGGACAATCCTCTTCACCTGTCAAGAGCCAGGGCAGCCTGGCGGGCAGCCCGTACTAGCGTTCTCAGGGCTGAACATCGCAAACAGCAGGGTGAAACCGTTGAGGAGATTGAGTGCGCCCTGGAGCACTCTACTCAGGAGACCTTGCTTCAGACTTTCCAGCACACTTACCAGATCGAGATCGATGTCCATTACATGCCAGCTGACACCTTGCTTGGACGCCTGTATCGGGAGTGCCAGAGATTGACGCCAACAGTCATTGCTGTCAGCAAGATCAAGAGCCTCTTTGCAGCATCCAAGCCCAAAAATGATAAGACCATCCAGCTGGGAGAGCAGGTGCGCCTGAAACTTGACCAAGAAGAGCATATTCCCATCCGCTCCGTGATGGAGTATTACCGGTCCCTCAGGATCCTTGCTTATGGCTATGCCATCGTCGGACAGCATAAGATGCCATCAAAGGAGGACCCAGGTAAGGATGTCACTTTTGCACCGCTTAGTGATAACCTCCGTCACCCCGACACCATCCTCCGGATCTGCTGTACAGCCCTCTCGGACATGGCCCCATCATCCTTGCTTGATTTCGTTCGCACCCGAGATGAGTGCACGCGTGCCAGGATGATTGAGTTGGTGCGTCAGGGATATCCCCAAGGTGAGGCGCTTAACAAGTCATGGCGAGAACAGGAACTTCGGTGGACCCTGCCGCCACAACCCAAGCGCAGCCTTGAGCCTGAATCCTCAGGTACCGGAGGGTCACCGGGAAAGAAGTTTCGTACTGCAACGCACCTAGACGGGCAAGCCATCTGTAAGCCCCATAACGATAACAGGGGATGCGACGGGGACTGTGGTAAGTTGAACGTCTGCGACGTCATTTTGCCAGACGGGAAAGTTTGCGGATCCAAGAAGCACAACCGCTTCAATTGCCCACACCGTGCCAAGCAGCGCTAGGAAACTGGCCGCCCAGAGGTACCGACCTCTTGTGCCCTGGGTGAGGCCGTTGAACAGCCAACCGAGGAAGGTCTCGTTGTGGATGGGCCGCAACCCCCTGCCAACAACAGGTCAGCGAGCGTCTGGACAAAGTGCTCGTGTGATTCTTGCAGCGTCACCAACTCGAGAGGTTGTCACGGCCCACTCAGAGTCCGAGCGGCCGATGTTGGGGCCCCGATTTTCCTTTGCCAATGAGTGCTTGCAGATGCTGCAGGAATCCTTTCAGGCACCAGTGACAAACAGTCGTCAGGCTGTCCTTGGTGAGGAGCCCCGCCAGCTTTACTTCATTCTGGGGTTCTTTGCTGGTAGGACAGGCCAGGGCATCACGACTTCCACAACCTCTCGGCTAAGTCTGGTGAAGCGGCTTAACAGTTGGCTCAGGCAGTGCATGCCCGACATGACTTGGTCGTCCATTGCTGTGGCTCACAATGTGTTGGCAGCAGCTCATGCAGACGTGGCCAACTGTCCTAAGAGCTGGAATGCCACCCTAGCCCTAGGAAGCTTCAAGGGGGGCGGTCTCAGTGTCGCTGATAACCAAGGAGCCGCATGGATTGATCTCCCGGACCATGCGGTCCGAGCGTCGAGCCTCTCCTTTAAGAATCAGATGGCAATCTTTCGACCCATGTGGCCACATGCAACAATCCCATGGGAGGGTGATCGATGGACCGTGACTTGCTACACGCATGCGCAGGTACATTCAGCGACACCCACTGTGAGGAAGAGGCTCGCGGCCATGGGCTTTCCACTACCGCCTTGCTCTCAACAGCCGATGAGCTGCGTGTTGGAGTCGCCCCCTGAGCAACCAAGCCAGCGCGCGGCCCCGGGAGGACGCGCTTAAGCGTAAAGTCTCGGTTGATGTTTCCCTCAAGGCCTCACCCGACTGTAGCCCCCCACACAAACAACCGCGGAAAGTGCTTGCTGAAGCCCGCCAGTCGCCTCCGAACCAGGTGCCGTCAGAGTCCTTGAAGTTCGTGACTTACAAAGGAGTTTCCCCTCTGCCGCAGTTGCCAGGGCAACTGCCGTGGTCAGGCCCGATTCTGGTGCTGAGCATGTTTGATGGGCTGGGAGGCTTGCTGATTTCTCTTTTGGCCCTGGGTGCCACCTTTGCAGCCATGTGTTGGGAAACGGACCCCGACGCGACTCATGTGGCAAGCCAATCCTTCCGGCATGTGCATCACATGGGCGATGTTCAGAACTTTCATCCTGATCAGGTCGAGGAACAGCTAGCTCGACGCCAGTTTGCTGCCGTCTTGGTGGCAGGGGGATCCCCTTGCCAGGATGTCAGCCATCTAAAGGGCCGCTGCGACGGCGGCAGAACTGAACGTAGTCAACTGTTTTCTGTAGTGCCCCGAGCAGCCGAGGCTTGCAGGACTGTCGTGCATAAGCTAGGATTGTCTATTCCGGTGCTTGCCATGCTAGAGAATGTTGCTGGATGTGACCCAGGATTCCTGCAACAGGCGTCCCGCAGCACGCACGGCCCGCCACTTCAGATTTCGGCAGCCTCTTTCGGTTGGACATGTCGCAAGCGCAATTTCTGGTGCTCCAATGGTCTGATCTCCGCACAGGCCCTTGAGAGACCTAAACTGCCGCCCAACATTCAAGCGGAGCCCACAAAATCAGGGTGGCGATTGCACTGGCAGGCCAAGAAAGCTTGGCCGGCTTATGTATCATTCGCTGAGGACTTCCGACCTCCATTTGATCCTAGTGCAAATGCCCGAAGCAAGCAAGATGGCCAGTGCTTCCCTGTCTTCACACGTGCCTTCCAGCACGCGCCTGACCGAGGGCCGCGGGATGATGAAGACACGCTTCAGCACTTCCGAGAGGACCAGATGCAGTTTCCTTTGTTTAATTATAAGCGTGAGTCCTTGTTATGGAAGGGGGAGCAATGGAGGGTCCCTAGTGCATCAGAAAGGGCTCAGATGATGGGAATTCCCCCATCCATTCTGATGTGGGCCCCGAAACATCACAAATCGGACCGCTCCGATCGCAAATCCGAGCAGATTCGAGCTTCGATGGTTGGCAATGTGGCAATTCCTTTCATGTCCCATCTTGCATGCTTGCGTTGATCCTGCTGTTCCAATTATGCCCTCAGGTTGCCGCCTCCATACCGCCGGCGGCCTATGAGGGGCTTGAGAAGCATGTTCGAATGAACGCAGCGGACACAGTCTGGCAACCAGGGGTTGTGGATTCCTTTCCGGGGGTTCTTACGTGGGCTGATCTTCGCCCCTTGGCTCTTGGGTCCTTGTTACCGTCAAGGGTTGACCTGCCTGCCTTGACCTCCGTTTCGGGTTTAGACCTCGCCCTTGCTAGGCTGCAAGTTTATTGGGTTGATTCACAGCTTCGCCAGCTTCCGTCTGAGAATCAAGGGCCGCAGTGGCGTCAGCAGTGCAATGTGGCAGCTTCCAAGCAGGCTGTTGGACTTCAGGGCGCGGGACCTAATGCTAAACATTCTGCTCCGCCATTGCTGCCGCCAGGACTTGGAAAGTCCGCGCACATGAAATTCTCTAGTTGCCTGCCCAGCCCATTTGACACAGCCGCCGAGTTGGATGATGATTCAACATTTGCGTGCAGAGGCATGTGTACCTTGGGACCATGCGTCCGCACGTGGAGACAGCAACAACTTAGAGCATTCACTCGCGTTGCTAAGTTCCTGGAGCCCTGGGATCGTGCAATTCAGAATGCCATGCACCCTGACGTTGCTGCGGTAGCTAAGGACCGTAGGCCGGCGCTTGTCACCGTGCTGGCCCACGCCTTGCGATGGCCGGATACAACCCTTGGCTTGAGATTCTTCACCGGGTTTCGTTTGTTGGGGGTCATTGAAAGTCCAGCAAACAAAAACCAACCCTTTAATTATTAGCATAACGTGAAGCTGCCGCCCGAGTGCATCGTACACAGCAAGCAGTGCAAACCATTATTCATTCCCGAAAACTGGACTCGGACCCATGTAACTAATCTTCCAGCTATATTACGTCCTGCGACTTCCTAAGCCGCTGCAGCTTTGCGAAGGACNCACAGCAAGCAGTGCAAACCATTATTCATTCCCGAAAACTGGACTCGGACCCATGTAACTAATCTTCCAGCTATATTACGTCCTGCGACTTCCTAAGCCGCTGCAGCTTTGCGAAGGACAGCTCTGGAACGCCCACTGGCGGCGTCCCCAGTTTGTAAGGGCTTCTGCTGCATTACGCACTCGACTGATTTTAAACTTTGCGTCTATTGGCATGCCTCGTCTTATAGACAACCAAGACAAAAACGAACTTCTGCTACATTTTGTCACAACCCAGTACAGCCAACTGGAGTGAAACCTGAACCCTGAAGCCCAAACCCTACACCCCCAAAACATACTTTGCCACCGAGTCCAAATCTTGTTTAATCACGTCGTGACCCCTGTTTAATTCAAGCATAGGATCCCTGTTATTAATGAAAGGAAACCCCCTCACTGTCAACCTCGGTTAATTTTGTAGTCCTTGGGTTTTGATCAGAGTTTGGTGTTCAGGGTTATTACAGTAACGGTGTAGAGGGTTATTTAGGCGACTGTTTCAAAGCAGAATACTCTTTTTGTTGACGAAAATCAGAGTCAGATTTTAATAATTCATCCCGCCACGGTCCCGATGTTGATCCTATTTCCTCGCATGCTGAAGGACGACCCTGGGAAGGCACACATCAGGCATCGTTCGGGCGAGACTGTTTGAAGTATTTACAACCCTAAGCCCTGCACACTGCAACATCCATTGAATCAGGGTTCTTTTTATTAGCCTACTGTCTAGGGTTGCTGTCTAGGGNTGGTAACCCCCCACTTCACTCATTCGTCTCAAGCATTGTTGGGTATGAATCGCTAATGTTCATCAAAATTCGTGCCCGCCACCCCTTCAAACTTCCACTGCTCCTCGCCTTCGCCTTCGAGTGTCAGTCAGAGTCCATTCATGGTGTAAGGGAGCCCAGAGTTCTAGAATACAGCTTAACTTCGAGCTCCTGCAACAATTATTTTTTCTTGTCGGCCAGGGTTACATTTTCTTATCCGTCCAGGCCGGAAGCTTATGCTCTTAAAGGCTTAAGTTATTTTTAATTATATAAAGCCTGTGACCCGTAGACTGTAATATTTCAATTAACCTACAACTTCCCAAGGGCCATAAACAAAAGCAACCTCAAGGCCTCGACAAGTCAAAAGCCCAATCCCTGAACCTTTAAACCCTGAACCCGGAGCTGAGCCAGCCTGAATGCAAACCTCAATGCCCATTTCTCTCATTAAACCCTTAAATGGCACCCTCGACCCTAAACCTTTTCAGGACTCGTCGAAACCGCAANTAAACCCTGAACCCGGAGCTGAGCCAGCCTGAATGCAAACCTCAATGCCCATTTCTCTCATTAAACCCTTAAATGGCACCCTCGACCCTAAACCTTTTCAGGACTCGTCGAAACCGCAAAGCCTACAGCCTCAGTTTAATTTTCAATCCCAAAGGTTCGCGATTCGGACTGCTTGCCCACGTCGTCCTGCTTGTGATTGTGTCATCCTCTAATNTTCTATGCGTGAAAGAATGATTTATAAAGCATCGACTTCGCTGGCTATTGCCTGGACTTGGCCTTGGAGAGGTCCTGCCAGCATCGCTTATATCACGAATCACAGACCTTCTCTTGTGCTTTTTCATGCAGGGACAGTGAAGTGAAGTCAAAAGTGTGTTCATGCCGTTCAGACTGTGCATGCTGCAACGAAAGTGCTCCGCTTCCTTCAACTTTCCTGCAGATTGCATGGGTGTTGTCNTTTTCATGCAGGGACAGTGAAGTGAAGTCAAAAGTGTGTTCATGCCGTTCAGACTGTGCATGCTGCAACGAAAGTGCTCCGCTTCCTTCAACTTTCCTGCAGATTGCATGGGTGTTGTCACGGTCCAGGTTTTGCAGCATTGTTTCGTTCCTTCGGCCGTGGCCACGACAGATCGACTTCGCTCGCCCTCGCCTTGCACCTTCAGCTTTGGACTTCGTCGCCTTCGCCTTGGCCAAGAAGACACCAGCAGGCGGGCTGGTAAGGTTGCGGCTGGTCGATTCCTTCGATGTGGTTCCGGTTCACGATTGGACTTGTTATTGTCATTGATTCTCTCCTGCAATTATTTCCTGCCTCCACGTCAACGATACGCTATCTTGGTGTCTATGGTAGGGGCACAGGATGCGGGTTGAAGGGGATCGAAGCTCGTCCGTNTGTTATTGTCATTGATTCTCTCCTGCAATTATTTCCTGCCTCCACGTCAACGATACGCTATCTTGGTGTCTATGGTAGGGGCACAGGATGCGGGTTGAAGGGGATCGAAGCTCGTCCGTAGTTTTCGGGTGTTTCGGGGATCTTTAGGGAGCTCCATGAGGACCCCCGTCAGCTGCTCGGACTTCAATCACTTCTTGGTGACCACGCGACGCGCATAACGGCTAGTGTCGAGCAGTGCCTTCCGCGATTTCCGTATGCGGCCGAGGCCAAGGAATTCACCCTCGGGGAGGTCCGTGAAGGAATAGCCCATGGCCCCTTTACTAAGGAAGAGCTGGATTCCTTGTTTGGCCCCGGGCAGTGGCTTCCCATGCGCAGGTTCATGTTGGACCAGTTGAACAAACTCAGAGCCATTGATGATGGACGTTTCAGCTGTCACAACAAGTCATGCTTCTCCGAGGAAACCATTTATACGACCAGCCCTGACTTCATAGCCGCCATCTGCAAAGTATGCAACAAGCTGCTGCGCGACGACGGAGGGCACATGCCGACATGGTCAGAGCCTCACTTCGGAACCGAAGACATGAAGGCCGCCTACAGGCAATTGCCGAATGACCCTTCCGAAACAGCGGGATTAATCATTGCGTACTTTGATCCTGATGCCCAGGAAGTTCGCTACGCACGCCTGCGGGCTCATCCATTTGGATCCGCGGCGGTCTTGAATTTTAATAGGGTCCCATGTTTCTCGGCAGCCGTTGTCCGGCGTGTGGCAGCCGTCGCCACCTGCAACTACTTCGACGATTTTGGGGTTCTTGATTTTGTTTGCTCCAGGGGTAGTGGGATCTCTTTTCTGTGTGAAGCCCATAGACTCTTAGGTTTGTTTTTGGACGAGGCCAAGGCAGGCCCCATGTCATCACAAAGGCACTTCCTCGGGATTTTGCTTGATCTCGCAGCGGTCCTTGATGAAGAACTCCTTAAAATCAACCTTACAGTAGGGCTTCGCGAAACCTTGAATGCCGATATTCAGCAGATGATTGACAAAGACCAGTGCACCGCCGCCGAAGCTGCCAAGCTTCGAGGTCGCCTCACGTGGGCGGCCTGTGGGATGTTCGGGAAATGTGGCAGGGCAGGCCAAGCAGCCTTGCTCCAGCGACAATATCGAGATGATGTGTCTTACTTGTCCCCTGAACTCACGAAGTCCTTGAATTTTTATAAAACTCTAGTTCAGATCGTGGAGCCCAGACAAATCTTCCTGGGACCCAGCACTCAGCCACCGATCGTGTTTTACACAGACGCCAGCTGGGAACCTCGAGAGATGAGCTCCCCTGGACTGGGATACATCATGTGCCACCCCGATCTGAAGACCATCCAAGCTGGAGCAACGAAAGTTCCCGCTGAGGTCCTCCAATGCTTCGAGGACCGGCAGACGCAGATCATGCCGCTGGAAGCCTTGGCGATTCTCCAGTGCTTTTCAGTCTTTGCTGATCAACCCATTCGCGGACGAGACCTGCTAATATTCGTGGATAACCAGTCCGTCTGCGCAGCGGTCGCTAAGGGAGCGTGCTCAAGTGCCGATTGCGCCCACATCGTGTCGGCATGCCACCTCCTGTGGGCTAAGCTTGGATGCCGCTTATGGATAGAGTGGGTGGCATCGGATGATAATCCATCCGACGGCCTATCCCGCACTGGCCTTCAGGATCCGTGGACACGGCTACAAGGCTGGCGCTTGCAAGATCACCCGTGTCTTCCGTGGCAGAAACTCAGCTCTTCTGATCTCCTGCTCTTGCCTGACGCCCTTTTGCATTGGAACCAAACATTGGATGTGTCCGAAGGTGGAATGGGCTCTGAACCTTTGTATGATGTACATATTGGTACAGGCCCGTTGAAATCCAACGACATGCAGGGCCGTCTTCGAGCAGTGCAGATCCGAAGGAAAACGAGAGAAGCGCGATGCATCCCTCTTTTGAGTCGATGATTATGATGATGCACAGGAATGGTTGGTTGGGGAGGGAACTGTGCACACGTAATCATGTGGACATTGGCAGCCGCTGTGCTCAGATGCCATTGTCTTAAATTTTTTGACCCGCCCGCTCCACCCAAGGATGTGTCCGAAGGTGGAATGGGCTCTGAACCTCTGTATGATGTACATGTGGTACAGGCCCGTTGAAATCCAACGACATGCAGGGCCGTCTTCGAGCAGTGCAGATCCGAAGGAAAACGAGAGAAGCGCGATGCATCCCTCTTTTGAGTCGATGATTATACTAGTTACTACCCCAGAAAAGCCTTGCAAATACCACCTCCAGAAAGCCAGACCCCACAAAGTGGAAGTCCCGAATAGGTTACCACAAAGGCAGACCCTGCAAAGTGGAAATTTAAATTGACATTCCCCAATAGCTTGCGTGACTGGGCTTTGGGTTTGAGTTAAAGGGTTCAGGGAGCTCAGGGAGCTCAGGGAGTTTGTGTGGTTGCAGTGAGGCAAGTCGCAGGCAACTGGACGCTCCCGACCAACCCGCCCCAGCCAACACCGAAACGGGGGAGCATGCATAGTTTTTTTGTTGATCCTGATTGAATTGTTTTTTGATCCCTGAACCCTGGAACCGTTATTGACCTTGATTAGTTTTTGATCCGGCACCCATCCTCATCTTTGTAGGAACCCGTTCGAAACTGCTTTAGATCACCATACCGTCCAGAATGACAGCAATGCTGACCTCTGAGGTTGAAGCTTCCGCCCTGTGCTCAAAACTGTGTTTTTTCGGGAACTGTTTGGTTTGAGGATCTTTGTGCTCAGGCCACATTGCCCCAGGCGTGCTCAGAGCCACGCGAGGAGCCCTCCAGGACGAAGCTGCTTGATGGACGTGGCAGACTTGCGGATCGCGGTTCCTTGCTTTCGCAGGACCGACGCGCAGATGCAGGCCGCGGCCGCCAATGCACAAAGGCTTCCCGGCCTCAGCGCATCGATCCTGCCGGAGTTGAGAGCGGCCAGCAGGTATGCAATGCAGCCACAAGCTCCGTTGCCTTCTCCTTGGTTGTCTCTTGCAACTTTCTGGAAGTCACAGAAGTGCGCAAGCGAGCGAAATGTCTTTGAGGTCTCAATTGCAAGCTGCGGTCTTTTGCTTACATGCTGGAGTTCTTCCCGAAGGAAGTTCTCGGGAGTGGACTGGCAGGCAGCTTCGTCGGCTTCTTCTTCGGTGCCGCCACGGCGCGCAGAGGTCGGCAGGATGTTATGTTAGGATCTTGGAGCTGGCAGTTTCCAAGCCTGGAAGTGCCTCTTGTCCGCCACAGGATTGGCAATCAGAGACCTCGGGTGCACGACAGGAGCCACTTCGAGGACGTAGCGATCTTGCGATGCACTACACTTGGGCTGCAGGCGGTCACCTTTGCCGCAGACCTCCGTGGTGGGCTGCCGAGCTCAGGCGACACCTTCAGCGACAGGCCGGCAGCCTTCAGAGAAACAAGCAGGTTCCAGCTAGCCTTGTTCAGGCAAAGCTCGGGTTCGGGAATCATGCTTCGAAAGAGCACGGGGTTCGGTTCTCCGCTCAGCAGCAAAATGGCGATTTCGCTTTTGGGCGCGTTTTGTCCACCGAGGACCCGGACGGGAGCGAGCCTGGCTGGAGCGACATGAGAGGCTTGGGGCAGACTCAGACTTGAACTTGGTAGACTGCAGTACATAAGAACTAGAGTTCCTCACCACGTGGCAGGGCCCGCAGGCGGCGATTGCAGGTAGCAGCCTCATGAACCCAGACTGTCGCAGAGTCTCAGCACTCAACCGGGGGGCGAAGGAGTGGAGAGCCGGCTTGCTTGCTAAGGCCATCATAAATCTCATTCAGCGCCAGAATGTCATCATTGCTCGAAAGCGGTCGGGTGCTTCAGTGGCCATCGAGCTTCCCGTCGCACAGCTTTACTGCAAGCTGTGAAGGTCGGCCATTGCGTCGATCTTCCTGATCGACATCCCATTTTTAACTATACGAGTGCAGGGCTCAGCAGTTACTCCCGTTGAAGCTCAAATCTAAATGCTTCCCTGATTTGCTTTGGCATGTTTAAATCAGAACAACAGCTCATATCGAGGTTTGGCTGTGGGCATTGTCGTACGCTCAGATGCTTGCATGAAGCTCTTGGCTGATCTTCAAAAATTATTAGCAGCTGTTGCATGTCATGCCAGTCCGTGCAGCATGTGAGGCTACAGCATACCTACTTCCCCGGCTTGGGAGTGAAGAATGGGCTCTGCATTGCACCCTGGCCTCATTGGCCCAAAACACGCTCGAGCGGATGCGCTTGGTGTCCCTGGCGCTTTCAGCCAGGTCCTCAATGTCATGCAGTACACGTTGGTCGCCTTGGCAAGTGGGTCGCTGAGATCCATCCTCCTCCTACTACTGCTCGACCGTTTCTGTGCAGCTTGCTTCCTGGAAGGCAAAGAATCCTTCAAGAGGATCAAGCGGGAGCTAGCAGAGTACCTTTGCAGGCGGGACAACTCAACAATATCCTTTGTCTCATCCTGTCCCTGTGTTCCAGCCTGAGACGACTCATAGTGTAGCCCTGCTTGGATTCGAAGCTCTTCGAGAGGTTTCGAGGACACCACCGTCAAAACGATTCACCCATTTAGTGGCACTCGAGCGGACGAACAACGTGGTCCTAAGGGGCCTTCATAATAACTTCGGTCCCCCTGGCCCTGCGGCCTGTGGCGAGCGTGGCGCCGGCCCTGGGACTATCGGGAATTACTTCGATTTTACGCGACCTGCACCGCGCCGCGGCGGACGCAGGACCACCGGGTACGGCAGTGAAGCTAGCCCCTCTACTCTCAACGTTGGAACCTCCTGGAGTTGCTGCACTGTTTGGGGAGCAAAAGCGCCCAGCAGCAGTGCCAGCAGCTCCAGTGCGGCGGTCACAAGAATCGTATTCACATCGACAACGCATTCTTTCGCCAATATGTAAATGAAAGAACTCCAGCCGGGACGGTCACTTCAGGTCGAAGGAGATCAGGTTGCTTCACAGCGATGTAAAGCGGTTTCGGTCAATTTGTTCTAAGTGGCAAGTTGACGGCTGGCCGATAACTTCTTTCTTGTTGGCCGACTGTCTTTGGAGCTTGCAGTACTTAAGTTGATGCCACTGAAATAGATTCCTGCGTCTCTGAACGCACGTCGCCGCTCCCCGCACCTTTTCTTCCTTTTCAGGTTTCAAGGGTCTGCTCTGAAGGAAGAAGAGGAGGAGGCCCGTGCAGTTCTTTGAAGCATGCCAGGGTTTGGCTGCCCTGTTGAACGTTCGGCATCAGGAGATCGGGCATGACTCGCCGGATCACAATGCTCTTGATGAAGGCTCGCGGCAACCTTGTATAATCAGCCTTCCGAGCCCGTGTCTGGACGAATCTGACAGGTGAGGTCATGTCGCCACAGGCATCGGTCTGAAGCCTTCAGACGACCCTCCGAGGTTCCCTCTAGTCCCGAAATCCGAAGGAGCCTGGCACGCCCGACAAGCAGGCTGCAAAGGACAGCTTTGCACACCTTGCCAGCAATCAAGAACCAAGCTTTTTGCAGGACTTGCCAGAAGTCCTGCAGACTTCCACATCTCAGGCAGGCTGCTGAACGTGAGTGTTTCGCGGAACAGAAGAATACTTACTAAGGCTGAGATGAAGCGAGCACTCCGGCGTGTGGGCACGGGCCTTGTTGTGCAGCTGACAGGCATGCGGAAAAGGACTTTTTGTCACGAGGTCGGGAGAGCACGCGCAGCGTCGGCGCTTGCCGCGGCTCCCAGATCAGTGAGCTTTGACCGTCGGAGCCGGAGCCGTGCCCGGCCGCGCCCGAAACTTGTGCCGTCCAGGTGTTTATATCTGTGCCCTCACAATGGCCCTCGTGCTGGGCTTCGTCATCGCGCAAGGCCATCAAAGTCGTGACCGTGACACGTGCACGGCTGGCTTGTCTGAGGCGAGACTGTGATCGAGACGTTTGTGGCGTGGGCGAAGGAGCCTCTTTGCATTCGGTCAATTTTGTCGAAAAGTTGAACATTGGATGGGCTGAGCTCGTGCACGGGGAGTTCAGTAGATTGATTATTGCTAATGCTTTCGGATCGTCCACCTCGTGTGCCCGGTCGGTCAAGGCCGCCGAGGCAGAAAAAAGCGACTAAGAATGGCCGATGGAGGGCGGGATGGCAAATTCAGTCGGATTGCCTACGAATATGGAAGGATATGGAAGGTCCAGTCGAGGACATGAAAGTGAGCGATCGCGCCCTGGGGCCGGTCAATCAGTTTACAAGAAGGGAGGTCCGGGGGGGGTGGGTGGGGGGTTGTGCCAGCTGCACGCTCAACGCGGAAGCGATTAAGCAAAGGGCCGACATGGTTCTTTAGAAACCTCTCGGCCGCTTCGTTCGGGGCCGAGAAGAGTTTAGCATGTCCGATGCGTCAGGAAGCGACAGCTGCGAGTAGAAGGCATGAGAGTTGCCTGTGCAACCTTCCTTTGCCATCACATCTTCACATCTGCCCTTGCCCAGGGTGTGAGTAGATGCTCAGTTTGCATCCAGAAGTCAGGGCCGTCAGCCAGGCCAGCGAAAGTTGTATATTATACGTGTATGCATCCGTGACGATGCGTATCATGAGGGATGCTCCTTTCAGCTTTGGCCCTGACCTGGATGAACGATGCATTCTTACGTTTACGTCTGCTAGTGACCACAAGTGCTGCCGAAGGCAGCGCTGGGGACTTCAATGTTTCTCAGGAATCGAAAATGCAGAGTGGAAGCTGACATCATGAATGCAACCAAGACGCCGCATCAACTCACCTTGGATGCCGTGCACCTGACCACTTTGCATGTCACAGCACATGCATTCCTCGAATTGAGATTGATGGAATGCAAAAGGCATTCTATTGATAGCGATTTCACGGCATCTGTTTGTTCCCTGACAAGGCGTTATCTTCTTTTGCAACACATGCTTGCTTTGGTTCTGGAACCTTACATCGCTACTGTAGCACGCTGGCAAGACCATCTCACCAGCACAGAAGGTGCTGTGAAAGCGGCATCCAGACACAGCATGCGCATGCTGGCATCCGATCGAAACAGCGGCATCCAAGGAGAGTGCCCGGTTCGCCGGCTTGCTGCGCCCAGTTGCATCTGCACGCCTGAAAGTTCCCGAAGATCGGTGCAACGTTGCCACTGTATGCCGGCAGCCCGCGAAGTCCTTTGAACGAAGCAGCGGGACATGAAGGACAGGACCACATGGGACTTCAGCTGCTCAGTTGACACAGCCCCGATCCTCAAGCTCGACAATTCTCCCCCCACGCTGTCCCTTTGACATTGGTTAATAGCATGCAAGTCCACGTGCATGGGTGGCCAATGCCATGATGGCGGTGCAGCACCACGCCGGCATGCAGGTCGGATGCTGGATGTGCTGGATGTCGCGGCAGAAGCGTGAAAATGCTAGTCGATGCATCACCCAGGCACGCTTACATGCAGAGGTGGCTGCTGCAGCCGAAAAGACAGGCGTGATCTTCCCCGACCCTGCCCATGCCAGTGGGTTCTTCGAAGCTTTGCAACGATTGGAACCTTAGGCACAATAGCAAGTCGGAGTGAGTGAGCATCACATGTCTGGCTGGCCGAACCCGCCATGCAGAGCAGTGGGATAAGTTGTGCTAGGTATAACCAATGTTGGCAACTTGCAGGCACAACACACAACAACACAAAGCACAGACAATGCCAAGTGCAAAAGGTCGTGAACTGCAGTCGCAAGTCACGGCTGCCACTCTCATAGACTCTCTCGGCTAGCCTGGTTACACTGAAAACGCATGGGACCTCCGCCGTGCAGTTGGTGCGTGCTGTGAAGGCATCGCCAAGAGTCTCAAGTCAGAGATGCGGTTTCGTTTAATTCAGCCGGCTGCTAAGTTTGAACCTCACTGACACAACCCTTCGGTGAACGTATCGTGGTGTTTGAGGTCTCTCCATAAGGCGTCTCACTTGCAGGCTCCGGGGAGCTGTCGCAAGAGGTCGCTGTGTCGATGAATGTGGCGATTATTTGTTTGCAGGCTTTTGACCCAGATGACAGAGTACCTCTGGCTGAAAGGGCCCTGTACAGTCGCGGCCCAAGGTGCTGGCAGACACTACGGCCGAACCAGCCCTGAACCCTGAGCGCGAATTCTGTACATCCCAAGGCGAAATCAACACCCAACGCCGAATTAAAGATTTGAATGTGTGTGTGTGTGCGTGTTGCAGCCGAGGCTTGGTGTTGGAGCGGAGCTTGCCTGCCTTTGCAATTTCTGCACGCTGGTCCGCCATCAAAGCCAGCTGTGTCCGAAGAACAGCATTCGAGAACCGTAAGGATAACTATGCATAGCTACAACTGGTCTTGTTGTTGCTGGTGGTAGCAGTGGTGGTGGTAGTGGTGGTGGTGGTGGCGGTGCATCGTCCTGGCCGTCGTCGTAAAAGGTGTGCCGCAGTTTGTCGCCGTGCGCCCGGCCGTAGCCGTCACCGTCCTCGGTCCTCGCTTTAGTGATATGTATACACATATATACTAACATGTATATATGCATGTCTGTACAAATATGACAAACTATATCTACTAGTATCTTTGTATATACACACACACACTCTTTTTACATATATATATATATATATATTTATATACACACACATGTACATCTACATCTGCACCTACAGCTATATCTATACCCATATCTATATCGGTATCTATATCTATATCTGTCTTTGTATATATGTCTATGCCCATATCTATGTCTATAGCTGATATCTGTAGCTATAGCCATATCTCTACCTATACCCATGCCTTTACCTATGTCTGTATGTACGTCGATGTCGATGTCTATATCTATATAAGTATTTACATCTATACAGCTACACATCTATCCATCTGTCCATCTACGTGTCTGTCTGTGTAATCCAGGCCCACTCAGCAGCTTGACATTCGCAGCGTGCCAGGTTTCTCCGCCATCGTCAAAAAGACTACAGCTTGTCCGTCCTGTTGCCGGAGTCGGCGGCCCGGTAGCCAGGTTTGCTTTGCGAGATTGCGGCACACAACAGTAACAGCAAGTTATGAAATCCAAAACAGGTGTGGCATGACTTCCTCAGATGTCTTGGCAGCCGACGAGGTGTGCTGACTGCATGTGCACAAGTGAGACATGCTTGCCCACCCAGAGCCTGAGTTGAGGTCGGGCAGGCCCTCTCCTTGCAGAAATCGCCGGACCTGCTCCGAGCTTCCGGGCTTTGGTGGAGCCATGCACGGAACGGGGTAGCTGAGGGCACGAGCGGTAGATTGCGCCTCACGAGGCCTACCGCTTGGCATCCAAAATGGGCGACGAACCACTTCTCGCCCATCTCTCAGATGTCTCGTACTCGAAGGGAGAGGAATGAATGAAACCCGCGACCGCGCGACTGCTTGTATTCTGCCTGTCGATGGGAATGTAGAAGATGGTGAGTGCAAGACGGTGAAGGTGCCGCGAAGGAATTCGCGGATGGTGCCATGCTGCAGAAATTGTAAGGACCGTTTGCTCCGAGTCGTGGCCGCTTCGGAGGAGTTGGCAGCTTAACTGTGCCACTGTGCACTCACCCAAAGCCGTGACAGCCTGCATGGGAAGATCAGGCCTATATGCAATGCAACAGGAGTCCAGACAGACCCGCAAGGCCTTGGACAAGTGCCGCGACGCATATGCATTCTTGGACACATGATGCTTATGACCAGGAATCGGCGAAACTATCGACGCGAAGCTCCGTGCATGTGCTGTGCCGGCCACGTAGCGATGCAAACGTTCGCCATGTAGTTGTGACTGGTATGACGTTCTCTGAGACCTTTCGCCGAGAAGTGGGTGCAAGGTCAGGCGAGCACAAGGACAGGCGAACGATTGAAGAGCGTATGCTCCAGCACGGACCTGAGTCTTTCCTTGGATGTCTTGCCTGCGGCAGTCTCAGCCTGCAGTGAGGTTTCGAGCCCGCTGCGAAGCCATGGTGCGGAAAGAGTCTGAGGCAGTGTGATGTAACGTGATGCCAGATCGTGCGATATATGATATATTGGAATGTGATGTTACATGTAAGGTGAGGGAAGGTAAGGCGAGGTAGTGTAATTCATGCATTGTGATGTACTGCAGCGTAATATAGATTTCACCGTGCAATATAGCGTGACGTAATCGGAGTTCCGAGCTGGCGCCAAAACGCGCATCGACTACGCACATTAGCAACATGTGACGTAATGCACCCGAATGCATGCATGCGCAGACGTGCGCACATGTACAGCCTACTGATGTGTAAGCAATTGCATGCGTACGTGCGCGTATGTATGCGTCGTATGCGTGGGTATGAATATGAATGTATGTATGAATGTATGACGGATGGACGTATGGAGGTATGGATGTATGGATGTATGGATGGATGGATGCATGCATGATGCATGCATGGCATGCATGCATCATGCATGCATCACGCATGCGGTGTACACTTACATGTTTCGTTTTCACTTGTGTTGACAGCTTTGGTACTCTGGAATCAGGCTGAACTTGCAAGGGTTCGCATGCTGGAGCGCGAGCAGATCGCCTGCAGCTTAGCGTTGCTTCAAGATATGAAGATCAGCTCAGTTGCGGTGTTTCTGGAATTACATGCCATCGGGTGCTGAATGCAGTTGGTTGCTGTAGAAGAGACGTGGCTTCAATTTGCTTGGCGCACCGAGCAGCATCAAGATGTAGGTTTCCTGCCGTAGTCGCAGCTAATTCAACGCACCGATCAGCTACGTAGATCGATGCATAGCGGGGCATTGAAGGCGCTCGAGGAAGCAGCCAAGAGCCGAGCCGAAGTGCAAGAGGCCACGTGTCCACGTGACGTGGTTCCGAGATCCGAGAGCCTTGTCGAGCATTGAAGGCGCTGGCGAAAGCAAAGCGCGAGCTCTCGGAGAGAGAGGAGCGCTTGCATCAGCGCTCGGACCCAAGAGCATTGCAGTTTTCTGGCAGGGTTTGAAAGAGCTTTCGAGCACTTCTTCGGCATGAGGTGAGAGACTTGCTCTTGAACGGACTCGTGCCAAGGCATGCAAACCAGTCACAAATCCGGCATGCCGTTCCACCCCCGATAAATCTCGTCAGGAGTTAGATCTTGAGAAGAAAGCAGTCGACGACTCGGCAAAGATCAGTTCTCCTTGCAGTCTCTATGTTCGATACCCGAAGCCCTCCGCCTCAACTGCAACAAGCAGCAAGCTTGGAGAAGCACTCATGAAAGCATGAATCCAGAGTCTTCGCATGCCGGGTTGTAGTTGGGTATAGCATGCGGCAGCCACAAACCATGCTCTGCGAGTCCGAGGCAAGCCATGGCAAGCTTGTGCGAACTTGTGCGTCCTGCCGGGCTGAGGTAGAGTGGCGAGCAGCAGCTCAACAAGTTATTGACGAGGAACAAGTGCCCGCGACACAGCCCGCGTGCATTGCTCCACCGGTCATCCTTGTGATTTTGGTTTCACCCGGTAGTACGTACACAGCAGTGCTCTGAAAGCTGAGGCGCCAGTCCACCAGGGCAAAGCACCTGGATGTGGAAGACAAACGTTCGGCCCTAAGCCAGGTTCTGATGAATCGAATCTCGTGTCGTCCACGGCAGCGGTGCGTTGTTACGTTGTTATTGAAAGTCTTGTCTATGAAACGTCTCGCTTCTCTGCCTTGTCCAATTTGTCTGCCACAGTTCAGGAGTCAGGAGCATCTGGGCCTAACTGGCCTAACCGGCCTAACGGTCAGGGCCGATTCCCTTCAGTCTTCGAGGAGGAGGGCCTCGTGGACCTTTCCCCGCCAAACCCCGCCATCCGGTGGACTGCGTCTGTCAGAGTCTCGTTTTGTGGTTTGGCTCGTCAATTGATTAGCGCTCGGCACGTCCGATGCTTGACAAGCTGCACGCACAAGAATCTGATCTTGTGGCTGAACAACTTGAAATTAAAAGCTTCCTGTTTCAGGTCTGAAGATATTGAAGGAAGGGCTGGACCGACGAGAGCAAGAGCTACGACTTGCTGAGGCCGACAGAAGTTGAAACGTCTGCGTTGTGATCTCACTTGAAGCGGAAGAAACACTAGCGGCATGAGCTGCGAAGGGGAGAGACCCTCCTACGAGCTGTGACAACTCAATTAGGTGCTAAGAGGTTCCCTCCAGTAGCATCACAGGATCCTGAGTCAGTCAACCTATGTTTCTACTGTACAGCTAATTTATGTATGATGCAGCAATGCAGCAGCTCACACGCAGTACACATTTTGCTTGTGATGTTTCTGCATGTTTGTGTGCTCCCCGCAGGAGAGGAATTCCGCAGCCGCGACAGAGCTGACACAGCGCACGGAAGAGACGAGGGAAGCGGCCAAAATGGCTGCCCAGGCGGCAGGAACCTCAGATCGTGCAGCGTGCACGCAAGATTTAGTGTTCCCACTCCCAAGGTCCAGTGTCCGCATTGTTGTTTTGGCTTCCCTGTCGGGCATGGCCCATGCTAGTCGTCGGCATAGCCCATGCTGTCGTGGCATGCGGGCAAACACTGACAGCGTGTCAGCAAAATGGGCACCCCGAACCGTAGCTCCAAGCACCGTGCATCCAGGAATCTGTTTAGCTTCCTCTGCTGTCTATTGAAGGCTCAGCATGTCTGCATCCGCATTGGCAATGCACGGCATAGGTTTTTAGCTGTGATAGCAACTAGTCGCGAAGAGGTAGTGATAATCTTGCCGAGGCAGCAGCAGCATCAGCAACAACGGCAGCAGCAATCACATAGAATCAATTCAAGGCCGCACAATCGCCATCTGGACTGTCGTTTCATCATCGCAGGTATCGTTATCATCACGTGTCAAAATCATGACCACCATTCTCATTTTCATGCTCCTCAGCATCCTCATCCTCATGCTCCCCCTCCTCCTCCTCCCCTTCCTCCTCCTCCTCCTCCGCATCATCACCATCATCATCATCAATATCAAATTCAGCCTCATCAGCATCATCGTCATCAGCAAGTTCTAGAGCATCATCATATAGCAGCGTCAACATCGATGCAAGCTTGGTACGATGACACTGCCAACAAAAAACAAACTTATATGCTCAGACGCTCACGCCCCAAAAATAGTGCCGGCGTACTAGGTTCCAGTGTTTTCAGGAGTCTCAGGATCGAGCTGTTCCTGTAGATGACCTCTCTTGAACATTCGCGAGCTTCTAGCATCCAAGGGCTTACACATTAACTATGCCAAGAGGAAACTACATCTAGGTGCAATTTCGAGGGAAATCAATGGTGGGATCTGTGCATCCATTTGTTGTAACTAAAGAAATGCTGTTGTTGTTGTTGTTGTTGTTGACAGATCCTTCGAAGAGTTCGGATTTATTTTGCATTCAGTGAAGAAGTTACAGTATAGCCCCGTCGAGAAACGAAGTAGGTATTGGTATTGTTTTGATTTCTAGTTGGCGTATCCTTTGTGCTCCTTACCCTTATGGTCCCCGTCATTTCTGCTCGAGTTTTGGTCTGGGGCAATGTCGCTTGCCTTGATTGTTTTTCACCAAACATGTCGACAATAGACGAACATTGATCTCCAAAAAGCTGCTGCAAGAAGCAAGGGTTGAAGACAGCTGCGTATGCATATGACTGATGCGCAGTTTCGTCGATGTTTGAGCCGCAAAATTGCATACTGGACGGAGTATGATGTACAGCTCCCTCACTGAGACAGTATGGAAATTCAGGCAAAGCACCGGGATGTATGAAAACTTGTTGGTGTGGAAATGCCAAGATGAAGCTGATTCCGATTGTACATCCTGCTAGTGAACATGCAGCTTTCGGAAATGGAATGTTGCAGAGTGGTTCTTGAAACGGAACTTGATCAACTCATGTTCAGGCTTTATCGAATGCTTGCTTTGGATGCCCTCTGCATGGGGGCAGCGGGCGAAGTCTCGGTCGAAAGTTTAAGAGAGTCGAGTCAAGTGGAGATTTCTGCCAAGATTTCCGACATGTTCTCATCGGTTCGGTGTTTTTCCAGTTGGATGATCTGATCTGTAAATTGTATCTGGATTGCCGTTGAAGTCCCACTGACCCATGCGCTGCGCGGCGCGAGTACGGTCCGGTAAGTTTGCTTGAAACGGCGACGTCCGAACATGAAGCAAAGCACAACAAGCCTCCTTCAAGTCATGGGCCATGGGCTTCCGAGCTGACAGTGGAGTTCATGCTGAGACGCTACGAGGCCGTGGCGGCCGAGCGCGAGGAACTTCGACAGTCGCAACTCAGCCTGGACAGGCGAGAGCATCGAACGCTTTTCGTGGTGGCGGTTGCTTAAGTCTTGCCCCGCCGTAGAATGTCTGACAGCAGCCATCAGGATGATAGCAGCGACGGCCGTCAGAGCAATGGCACAAACCATGTCATCCATAACCGCGACCACAACAACGTTTGTGATTGTGGTAATGTTAAGAACCATAACAGCACCGCCGTCAGCGAGAACAACAACGTTGTTATTAATAACAGCACTCAGAAGAAACCTGGAGTATACTATGCATAATGATAGTAGCTAGATGAAAAGAACAAGTAGAATAAGAATCAGAAGAAGCAAAACCATCGAATAATTCATTACAGCAACGACAGCGACATCAACAACAGCAGCGAAGGCTGCAACTGCTACTGCTACTGCTACTGCTACTACTACTACTACTACTACTACTACTACCACTACCACAACCACTGCCACTACCCCTACTAGTACTACTACTACTACTACTACTACTACTACTACTGCTACTGCTACTGCTACTGCTACTGCTACTGCTACTGCTACTGCTACTGCTACTGCTACTGCTACTGCTGCTGGAGCTACCACTGCCACTGCCACCACTGCCACCACTGGCACCACTGCNACTGCCACTGCCACCACTTCCACCACTGGCACCACTGCTGCCACTGCTGCCACTGCTGCCGCTGCTGCCACTGCTGCCACTGACGCCACCGCCGCCACTGCCGCCACTGCCGCCCACGGCCACCACCACCACCACCACCACCACGACCACCACCACGACCACCACCACTACCGCTACCGCTAATGCTACTGCTACTGCTACGAGTACCGCTACTACTACCACCACCAGAACGACTCATGGTACTGGTACTTGTGTCTGTTTTAATGTCAGGCCTTCAGTATCTGTTTTAATGTCTAGGCTCTCAGGTCTCAGAATCGCAGAATTTCAATTGAATTCCTGTGTTTGCGATAGTTCTGACTGGAGACTTTCCACTTTTGATTGATGGCGCAGGGAAAAGATCCAGGTGGCGGGCATTCGCGACCATCACGAGGCTTTGAAGGCGCTGCTGGCCCGCACAAGCTGTGCAAAACGAGTTGTTGCCAAACAAGCTGAGGACAGGCTGTTTGCCGAGACAGCAGAGGCTGAAAGGAGTGCGAACCAGGCGAGCGGGTCTATTGCGGACGTGATCAGCGATAATTAGACCTGCAAATCCAGGCAAGGAAGGATGCCAGGGCAGCAGAAGAGGGACTTTCGGCAAAAGCTCGGGTGCGGAGCCTAAGTGAGTGGGCAAAGCAGTGAGTGAGTCAGGTTATCGCCTTTGCGCGTCGACTTCAAAGCACGAGGTCCCAGATTTTGGCATGAAAGCAAAAGCGACAGATGGTGCAGAAAGCAGGATCAACTCCGAGAAAACATGGAAGCGAATTCGCAAGAAACAAGCCGGCCGCGGCCATCCCCCAATGAATTTCGGGCAGCTTGTTCCTAGCGACATACATCGCAACAGACAGCACCTGCTGATGATTGGGCCCGTTGCTGTGGCACTGTCGAATTGGTGGTTTCGACGTCCAGCTTGCAAAACCAGTTCTGTCGCCACTGGTGCAGTGGAGATCACCAGCCCATCCCGGGAGCTCTCCCACGAGCCGACACCATGTGAAACGTTGCGGTCGTGGCACCTGCACAGATTCCTCCGAGCATGCACGCGGAGTCACACAGGCCCTAACAAGGCTGGTGCGGCTGGCAAAGAGGATGTGATCGGTAGTCATGCAGGTGGAAGGGCTTTCTGCAGGTGTGCGTGCTGCATGCGGTTTATATCTGTTTATGTTCTGCGGGTCCATATGATCTTAATTGGTGACTTCAGTGAGCGGACCAGCGCAGCCGCCAGCCGCATGCTGGTTGCCAGCATTGGAACCAAGGAGCTGGCGGAAGCCCGAGAACAGATACAGCTCCTCAAGGTTGCCGGGCAACAGGCCTCAATGGGAAGTTGGTGCTCGACATGATCCCTTGAACCTCGTCTTCTCTCGGGTTGAAGGTCGTTGCTTTCCAGCAAGAGCTGGAAGTTGTTCGGAGCGAAAAGGCAGTCCTCAGCTTAGCTCCACGACGTGTCTTGCCTACGTCTAAGCTCACCCGGTGCACAGTGTGTGCTCTAGGCTCTGCGGCACATGCTGGACACTGAGAAGCAGGCGAAGAGCGCCTTTCAAGCAGTGGCCCCGATCCGAGCGCCGCGATTCAAGCACCAGCAGTTCAGAGCAGCGTCGATTCAAGCACCTGCACTTCAAGCACACCAGCGCAGCAACTAACAGATTAAAGCAAAAGCGATTCGCACCAACAAATTCAAGCACGCCGCGTTTCAGGGTGCGCTTTATGGTTTTGTGGGTTGCAGCTTTCGGGGATTTGGGCTTTCGAGCTTTTGGAGTTGATTGGGTTATCGGATTTAGGGTGTTCAGGTTTAGGCTTCTACGATTTTAGGGTTGAAGCTGAGTAAGGTTCCGGGATGTTCGGTATCTCAGCAGTAGGTCTATCAATTCTTTCAAGCCCTTGCAGCTTATCGTTTCCACTTGCGAGGTGTTATAGGGGGCCAATCTCGGGCTCTGGGAATCCAGGCATCCAGAATCCAGGGCCCCGGAGAAGCGAAGTTTTGGAAGGCGCACGCTCGTGCCGAAGCGGAGCTCGGGCAGCTTCAGCTTCGGCCTTGGATGCGCAACGCAGCTCCGCCCGGTTGACTGCGGTGAGCTTCTTGGCTGTGGTGTCTGGCCCGGGCCCAGGAAAGACAGAAGCCGCCTTGGTGCAGAAGTCGCCCCGGCCCCAGAGCAGAAAGCACACTAGCAAGTATGAATGCTAGCACGAGTTTACATCCATTCAGGAAGAGCTTCGGAGCCTGCATGGAAAGTTGGAGGCCAGGGTGGTTCCATTCATGTCGTAGAGGGATTGAGTTGATGATCGTGATGGTGGTGATGATCGATCTCTATAATCGAAGATCTGCTCCGACAGAATATCCTCTCTAGCCGAACATCCAAAAATCATGTTTCGACGTCAAGTGCACTTGACACCGTAAGCACCGGCAAGAACGGCATTGGGACAAATGATCAAAAAAGTAGTGGTAGTAGTAGTAGTAGTAGCAGCGAAGACCAAACTTAAACAGACAGGAGAAGCTCGTGGCGGCCGAGAATGTGCCATCGGCCCTGGTTCGGCAGCTGCAAGAAACGCGTTCGCGGCTCTCCACAGAGGTGGGGTTCCAAGGTAAGCTTACAAGCTTGACATCTATGTGTTTATTCTGGCCGAACACACAGGCCTCAGAAACCGAGAGACTGCGACAGCAGCTTCAGGCACGATGCTTACCAGTATCAGATCGGCAAGGATAGTGTAAAGATTGCATGGAAGTCTGGATGTGGTCACACCGTGTGTCTTGAAATCCAGAAACTCGCATTCTGCACTCTGCACCATCCAGCCGAAAGCCCTTACCTCGCACCGATGCGAGTGACATGCGCCATCTCTAAAGTCTCTAAGAGACGTATGAAATCGTTTGAGCCGCGCGTTTCTTTGAGTCGTTCTCCTTATGGTCTCAGTCCTGCGACCTGTGGTTTGGATTACTCTTCTCAGCCCACATTTTGCTTTGACTTCACTACTTCCGTCTCCCCTGTTCCCTGACGCCTGACACAGCAAGTTGAGGTGGCAGAACAAAGAGCTGCACCACACAGAACGCTAGCAGCCTCGGCTTCCCTTGTTGCGGCCACTACAAGTCCCTGAGTTGACCACAGCTGAGGTGGGTGAGTGCTCTTCAGAATCTCGAACAAGAGCTGCATTCCCAGAGCTGTGGCGATGAACACATTGTCTGTATGAGTGAGAGTGTGTGTATGTATGTATGTACGTACGTATGCATGTATGTACGTATATGTACGTAAGTATGTATGTATGTACGTACGTCTGTATGTATTTACGTGTTTATGTATGTATGGATGTATGTATGTGTAGATATGTGTTTGTACGTATGTATGTATGTATGTATGTAGGTATGTAGTATGTATGTATGCATGCCTGCACGTATGCATGCATGCTTGTACGCACATCTACATGTATGTTTGTATGCATGTACGCCATAGCGATCCATGTGCTGTATTCCTGTGTAACATCACGTTGTACACAGTGTAGACAATTTCCGCAGTAGATGTATTTCTCAAAGGCTCTGTCTGTCTAAGGATCTTCTCAGGCTGCAGTCCGGACATGGAGGTTGGCAAGGCCACTGCATGCAAACCGCTCGCGCATGCTTTTGATTGTTGCATGGGATCATCATAGAGGCCAGGCAAGCCACAAAACTGCAAACACGGCAACAGTTACAAAGCCATCCGAATCGGCAACAACAGTGACAACTACATGGACCAAGAAGAGTTTCGGCAGACTTGCGTTAACGACCACAAGCTGAGGCCAGCTACCACCAGGTGTTCCTTGGATAGAGGGCAAGAAGCGCTTGTCTCTATCTCCCGTGTGTGACACCTTCTGCAACGACGTTGCTACTTGGGAGGTGGGGTCTTTGGCTGTATGTGGAAGCTTCACCAGAGGACGATTCGCTTCCATTCGTTCTGAGCGAATCCTCGTCTGAACCGAGATTTTTCTGAAGTCTGATCCCTTTCAGTGATACGCAACTCGAGAATACTGTGGATTCCTGGATCGACAAAATCACGCAACCCTGCAACAGACGCATTGAGAGCATAAATTGCGACGTCAGGCTTGGAGAGGCCTCGTACTGTGGGAACAGGCATAGCGGTAATACGTCGGTCGTGCGGCAAGATGCCGGAATCACGCTGGACGACGACAGCCCCGCTCCGGTGACATTCAAGCATATGAGACCTCTGTAGGATGTCTGATGGGCTCCTGGATCACGTACTTGTCGTCTCCCTTGCACTCTGTTTCTCCTGTCAGTGTCCGCTCAGCTGCTTTTTGCTGTCTCGCCTACTTTGCTAGACTGCCAGACCTCATGCGTCATGGAGAGACTTCGCATAGCGAGCAACAGAACAAGCAGGAACTCTGCATTTTCGGAGAGGTGACGGGGCGAAGCCGCGCGCTGGAGGAAAGAACCCGCCAACTCGAGCGGGAGATCAGCGCATTTGAGCAGCGACACAGGTGCGCGGGAAACCGTGGACGGTGGAGCTGTCTCGGGATCGTAATATAATTCATACTCCTGAAGTTTCTGCCGATTTAGCCCCGCAAAGGAGACGGGAAGTTCAATGGTGACAACCTTACACACTTACACTCACAAGCAAGTCTAAGGAATGTGATATGCGAGTAATGTGTCTTTGGTTTTCAGGTCTGACGACGAGTCCGAGATGTTTGCGGAGGACCGGAACGATGCAGCTCGTGATCTGTTGCAGCATTGGTTTACTTCCCACCCGCCCGCCCGCCCGCCTGCACTCACGCACACATGTCGCAGCCACCCTATGCGCACATTTCGCCAACGGCATGCGTATCAGTGACCGGAACCTGCTTTTGAAAGTTTTCTTCATGGAACGCATTGGGGCCGCCCGAAACTTGCCTTTTGTTTGACGTTTGCCCAAGCTCCGCAGCCTCGGGAGATTGACTTTGCTTGAGGAGCCGCTTCAGTGGGGAGGTGTGCCATGGTGCGCAGCAGCTCCTCAGCCGGCATTACAGGCCTTTGCTTGATGGCTTTCCGCTGGCATTCAGCTGAGGCATCCTGTGTGACCGGTTCTCAGCGACACCAAGCAATGTCACTGGCACAGGACCAGGAGATCTTGCCCGAAGTGCTGGAGACGCAACCAAGTGATCGTAACTAGTAGATAAAGTCGACGCCAACACCAGACGGTTTGGTCTCTAAGGACACCGACGCCTGGCAACCCCTGCGCCTCCAGGGCCTCGACGGAGAGCTCCTCTGGTCCCCAGTGCCCCAGTTCCCTAGTGGAGGCCCCAAATAGAAAAAAAAACTTGCAGAGGAGCACGAGCTTCTGCAAGTCGCCGGCAGGGCACTGGGCACTCGCCTCAGAGAGTGCCTCCAAAGGAGCAGACCTAGCAGAAGGTGCGGTGCCATCTCCACGGCTCCCAGAGGACGGGGTGCCAGGCTCACGTACTTGGGCACGGACGCTGACCGCCGTGGAGTGCCAGGAGAGCCAGAGGACCTTGATGCCGTGTGGGAGGCTGGATGCCTGCGTAGCAAGTGCAGCGGTTCCGGCAATTTTCATTCTGATCGAGGCTTGCATCTGGGCCCAGACCAGTCCCCGCGGAGGCGAGGAGAGACAGAACCGAATTCAATGAAAGAGAACGGCAGGGTCTCCTCCGAAGGTTGCAACTGCGAAAAACTAAGTTCTAAGCACACGCTCCGGAGCAACTTTCGACACCAAACCAGCCGTAGAAGACACTTGACAGAGAGAGCCAGAGCCAGGGTGCTGACTGGACTCCGATGACTCCTCCGTTGGGGCTCCGAGTTCAAAGCCGGTTGGGGGCACGGGGTGTCAGAGGCCGAAATCCCGTTCATATCAGTGGGCTGAGGCAAGCCCTCCAGCAAAGGTGCGCCCCATCAGACATGGAGGCCCGGAGAGCACATGACGACTTCCGCCTCTTTGTTCTTAGCACAGACGAGGCTTACACCTCAAGCTCGATCTTCTCATCTTCTGCTATATCTGTGCGCATGTGCGAATCCTGAGCCGTTGTAGATGCTGCCGACAGGCTCCACCGAGAGCTGCAGACGTGGGTGGAAACAGCTTTCGAGCCGGTAAGCTTCGCACCATCAACTAATGGCCCAGTACTTTGCCATATGGTTCCTTTTCAGGCGCCGCGGTCGCAGCACCGAGCCGAGAGGACTGCAACCGTTGCTGTTGCAAGAGGACGTCCGAATTCTCTGGTCGACTTCGTGGATGCCAGGACCAACCTCCACCGACACCGCCATCCGCAGCGTCCGCAGCTCACAAGTCTACCCACGCCAGATGACAGGGCACGCCAAGGTAAGACAATCAACTTGCAAAGAGCTGCAACCAGCAGGCAGATGCCTCCTGCGCCTGTGGAGCACGCTGTGCCAAGTGCCTCTGCGACGCAGGCCCACCAACACCACAGTTTGCAACTTACAGTAGGGTAATCAAGAGCGCCCGGCTGATTTCGCTCCAGCCTCCTGCACATGCTGCATACTTCTGGACGGATGCAGGCAGAGGAACGTCCTTTTTTTTGTAAGTAGTTCATCGTGATGCCAAGCGTTTGTCTTCTGGCAGTCGTGCTGTAATTCGTCAAAGCTGTCCAACGTCACTTTGTTCCGATGTTCTTGCGGTTTTTGGGATATCTGTTGACTCAGTCAGTTTGCTGGCTGCAACAGGCCCCGCCAAAAGCTGCAGGCGCGGATTGTCAGACAGATTCGTCAGCAGTGGCACGAAATTTGGCCATTGCCGACGTGATTGCCGTGTTCTCAGGTGCCACTCTTGCAGCACCCAGCCGAGAGGACTGCACTGCAGTTCGTGCAAGGGGGACGGCATTTCGCGCGTCGACTTCATCGCCACAAGGAGGAACCTCCTCCGGCACCGCGATCTACAGTGTCCACAACTCAAACCAACTCAACAGAACTCGGCATTGCCTGGAACACTGAAGCCAACTAAGATGGCAGGGCACACCAAAGCAGCAGCACAAATCCTAGCAAAGATGCAGTCAGCACCAGGCCCTCGACTTCAGCCGTGGANGGTGGATGGCAGGACCAACCTCCAGCGGCACCGCCATCCGCAGCGTCCGCAGCTCACAAGTCTAAGTTAGATGACAGGGTACGCCAAGGTAAGACAATGAACTTGCAAAGAACTGCAACCAGCAGGCAGATGCCTCCTGCGCCTGTGGAGCATGCTGTGCCAAGTGCCTCTGCGACGCAGGCCCACCGACACTACACTTTGCAACTTAGGACTTGCGGTAATCAGGAGCACCGGGCTGATTTCGCTCCAGCCTCTTGCGCATGCTGCATCGTTCTAAACGGATGCAGGCAGAGGAACGTCCATTTTTTGGTAAGTAGTTCTTCGTGATGCCAAGCGGTTGTCTTCTGGCAGTCGTGCTATAATTCGTCAAAGCTGTCCAACGTCACTTTGTTCCGATGTTTTTCCGGCTTTCACGAAAGTTGTCGTTTACCAATTCACCTAAAGCAGGATGAAAGTCTAGCATGTCTTTCGTTGTCAGTGCCGTGGTTTTTCAGCTTCAATCGCCTTTCCGACAGCATCAGCAGGATGGAAGTGTTTTGTCGCAGTAGCATGTCTTTCGTTGGCGGAGGACTCGAAGGACGACCAAATGCATCTTACGCGGCCTGGACACGGCGGAGAAATTTCTACACTGTTTCCAGCACTTATTACTTGTTTGTTCAGACGGAGGAGTTTAAGACGTCCATGCCCCAAACCCACACTTCGTGGAGGGGTCTATGGTGCAGCAGTATTGACACAAATCAAACTCGTTTCTGGGACCTGCAAGATCGGCACTAGTTTCTAGCAGCTAGCAGTTCCAACGGCAATTAGCTGCATGGCGACTTTCGTGCAGGGTGACTTCAATAATACTGCCTTACTATGTATGCATCTGCCTAAGCTGCCCTACAGCCATAGCGACCTTGCGATTGCACGCGCTGCTGCGTGCAGCTTCTTGCATCGCCCGTCTACGGTTGTGTGGGGTGTATTGGCCTTGTCGGGCCGACGCATACCAATCAGCTTGCGGCTTCGTTTGGAGGTGGAATTCACAGCAGCTGTCAGCATTTAGCCTCGACCCACTGGAGGCCAACAGCTGGTTGGCATTTGCCGGCCGAAAAATTTCAGTACATCCAGTAAAACTTTCCGGTATACATAATTATGCCAAGCCTGCGCCACGCTCGAGTGATTCGCTGTGCGGTGCTGCAATCGATTCGCTTAGACGAGTCGCGGTATACTTTCCCTGCTGCGCTTCTTTGCTCTAGCTTTCGTGGCACCTTCTCAAGTTGGACATCTACTGACTCCGTCCATTTTGATGACTGCAACTGGCAACAGGCCCCGCCGAAAGCAGCAGGTGCGGAATGTCATACAGATTCGTCAGCAGTGGCACGAAATTTGGCCATTGCCGACGTGATTGCCGTGTTTTCAGGTGCCACTCTTGCAGCACCCAGCCGAGAGGACTGCAACTCGTTGCAAGAGGGACGGCATTTCGCGCGTCGACTTCATCGCCACAAGGAGGAACCTCCTCCGGCACCGCGATCTACAGTGTCCACAACTCAAACCAACTCAACAGAACTCGGCATTGCCTGGAGCACTGAAGCTAACCAAGATGGCAGGGCACACCAAAGCAGCAGCACAAATCCTAGCAAAGATGCAGTCAGCACCAGGCACTCGACTTCAGCCGTGGAAAGCAGCGTGCCAGCTGACTCTGCGATGCAGGCCTATTGCCGGTGACTTCATCTCTACTGAATCGACTGCAATACCGTTTAGGAAATCGTTCCATACATTTCCATACCCTCGCGCCTGGCTTCACGCTTTGCACGACAACAGGTAAGGGAAACAGAGCATCGGCATTCCCCTCCGGTAGTGTTGTCGTGGCGAGTCCATCAGTCTTTGTCCCAATTCTGCAGGGGCCGTATGAACCTCAATGTTAGTCCATGACTCTGTGACTGTCTGCGTCTGACGATGTCTGGCAATTTTTGACACCTGCAGCAGGCCCAGCCCAAAGCTGCAGGCACGGGCTTCTCGCATGTGGCCACTCTGCGCCTCTGCTCATTTTGGCCATAATCAGTCTGCTTGCCATGTTCTCAGGCGCGGCAGTCGCAGCACCGATCCGGGAGGACTGCAGCCCGTTGCAAGACGGGACGTGCGATTTCACAAGTCGACTTGGTGGATGGCAGGACCAACCTCCAGCGGCACCGCCATCCGCAGCGTCCGCAGCTCACAAGTCTAAGTTAGATGACAGGGTACGCCAAGGTAAGACAATGAACTTGCAAAGAACTGCAACNCACAGTGGAACCAGTCGTGCATGCAATCATGTGGGGGAAACCCCCCTATGTGGACCTGGCGATGTGTTGTGGGCCCACATATTAGAATAAATATATGCATTCTCCAGAACGATTGGGCGGCCGGCTGGCTAGAGGTTGTGTGGTTTTGTGTCGTTTTTTCGTTTCCATACATGTATGTATGCACACAGACCTTGCAGACACCTTGTTGACTTGCCGACAGCTGGCTGCGCCTCGCAGGCATTTTGCCTCTGGATTCATGAGGGGCATGACACGGGCTTCAGATTTCAGCTCAGGCTGTTAGGCTAGGACACATAAGCATTGCATGAAGCCACTAGGACGGCAGGGGGGGAAGGGCTTGTAAAGCCACCATGTCGGCGTTGGTTTGTTTTTTATCCTACTAGCACGGAGCCACTAAGACGGCACGGGGGAAGGGTCTGTAAAGCCACCTTTTCGGCATTTGGGTTTATCCTACTAGATCTTATTAGCAAGCCACTGTAACGGCACGGGGGACTGGGTAGTAAGCCACTTTGACGGCACGGGATATAATTTAAGCCCATAGCCTTAGGATTGAATCGTTGACTAAGCATGCTAGACTATACCAGGCGTCACTAGGCAAACTTTGACTCACTTACTGGCTCATGTGGGGCGAGATCCAGCAGCATCATGCCAGAAGCTCGGATTTAGCCTGCTCAGCCATTTTGTTATTCCGGGCACGGGGGGACACCCTGAGGCCGGGGAAGGTTCGATTCCTTCGAGCTGCAGAGGCTCCCGAGGATGCGCCGAGGCCTCTGGTTGCCGTGCCAGAGGCGTGTGCAGGGGCCTCATCCTGATTGGTTTTTTTCTTGNTGAGGCCGGGGAAGGTTCGATTCCTTCGAGCTGCAGAGGCTCCCGAGGATGCGCCGAGGCCTCTGGTTGCCGTGCCAGAGGCGTGTGCAGGGGCCTCATCCTGATTGGTTTTTTTCTTGGAGCTGTTTTATATTGACGACTCTCTGAGGGTGTGGCGACCTGCGATGGCAAGACGTCGGACCCACTTTGGGATCCGACGTCGCGACTTTGGAGGGCGAGGCGTGGCTTCTCCACCTTTTTTTATCTGTCGGGAACCGTGGTGTCTGCAGATGCGACACCATCTTCGGCAACGGCCGACAAAGTCACCACGAATGGTGGACGCAGCTGGCTCAGATAGATTTGTCCCGATTCCTTGTGGGCTGTTATTCTGATTGCAGTATATGATGTCGAGGCCGGGAGGGCGAGTCGGCTGGATGCGTTGCACTCGTCCGCCGACGAAAGAGGCGATCCAGGAGGCCCGCCAGCGGATGGGGGACCATCCCTGCGCATGGGAGGCATCCTGTAGTTTGTTGTGATCTGTGGCATCGGCAGGATGAGAAGTCTTCGGCGACATTACCTTTGCAGGACGTGGTCGTGGCCTTGGCTGATGCGATCGCCTGGTACGGGATTGGGTGTTCTGATTTGTGGGAGGCCTCCTCTCCCGTGCCGGCTGTCCCGGGCTTGGGCTCTTTGCTCCTTGTTTGCGGCTGCGGCCTTGACCATAACAGGCAGCTTCCTCGACATTGTCGCCATCCGGAGCTTTGGCCGCTGGCGAGGCGGGGATGTGAGGGGTTGGTGGGGTTGGGGTTGGTGTCCCTTTTTTTCTAGGGGGTGATGCTGTGCCGGGTCAGTTGTGTGCTCTGCCTTGTGTCGAAGCAGCCAAACTCAGCCCCGCCAAACCCCCAGCCCCGAATCGTGCCAGGCTCCGGGAGCCGGGCAGCAGGATGAGCCACAGGTGCGCCG